>JAGKRZ010000169.1:0-48676 GCA_020002355.1 Intubia oerlemansii | reverse complement strand
TCTGTTGTGTAGATAGGTACTTCCATTTTGTCTACCATCCATGAAAATAAACACTCACGTCTGCGAGCGAAAATTGTAATCATTGCGGGAAAGATAGGCTAAACTTGCCAAAAAAAAAAAAAACAAGAGGCCGAGAGAGGAGGTAGAGAGGAGACAGAGGAAGGGGGGGTAAGAAGAAAAGTCGATGGCTGCGAAGATGCTCCCGCGAATTGACAATTTGGTGGTTGGTGACTTACAGATGTACCCCTTTGTATCTAATCTAATATTTAGTGTTTAGAGGTACATCTAGCTACATGGGGCGTGTGATCGGTGGCGGGTGAGTCTTAGCGGCACAACGTCACAAGGGTGCAGAAAGTGTTGTTGAGACCGCCCCGCAGGCGTTTTTGCCGACAGATCGCGCCAGACGAGTCAAAAACGAGCCAAAACGGTTATTCCTGGAAAAGCGGGTCATACGGTGGCCAGCGTGGTGCAGGCATCCACTAAAAAAAGGTGCGAAATAAAAAAAAATGAAAATAAAAAGAGTTGAAAGTGGAACAGGGAAATGCAGAAGAAGCAGAGAGAAAAAAGGGGAAAGGACATGCGGGTCTAGCGGGTCAAGCGATGCCGGCCAGCGAGCGGCCGAGAAACGTGTAGAGCCAGTGTGCGCGCGGTTATGGGGAATGACCTAGGGACACCCTTTCCGTTCCACCGTCCTGAAATGGCAGGCCCGGAGCAGGCACCGGACGGTGGGCACCTGCCGAGTGCCGTGGCGAGGGGAAGGGTACTGCCAGAATAAAAATAAAAAATAAAATAAAATAAAAAAATACAAAGAAAAAACTTGAGAGGTCACAACGATGATGCACCGGCACATGCACGGGGATAACAATAATGGAAAGGGAAAGAAAAAATCTGCACAGTCACATTGGGCATCCCCCCAAGTCTGCCTACATTGCACGCCAGCAAACGAGGGGAAGTTCTGGGTAAAAAAAAAAAAGGAAAAGAAAAAGGAAGATAAAAAAAAACCTGAATTCCGTCTCGCCAAATTTTGCTGAATCACCACGCCTTATTCTTCCGCCTCGCTTTGGACAGGTTTCATCCTGTCCTACAGTTCTCCAGCTCAAAATAGCAGTTGGCAACTGATTGGAAAAGAGGCAAACTGCCAAAAAAAAAAAAAAAAATAAAAAATAAAAGAAAAATTCGGCGTCCAAAACGGTCACTTTTTGCACGCTCGATACCCAGAGCGCATCGCCCTGCCATGGCAAATAGACGCTCTCATTTTTTCGTCGTTTTTGCTTCCATCTCTGCGTTTCATCAAGGTGAACCCCCTACCAGTGAACTGTACTCCGTATCTTACACACCTGTTGCCAGTGCCGCCGCCTTTTGCCGCTGTGTTTGTAATGTGGGCGCGTCGTCAGCGCGTGGCACAGTTCAATGAGGGCGCCAGCCCATTCTCCACTGGAACGGGGTAAACGCCGCTGACGCTGTGTTTGAGGATCTGCAGCATCCTGCTACAGAGAGACGAAACGCTGTGGACGGGGAAAAAACGCCTGGTAAAGAGGCTCATATAGAGGCAGCCCGTGACGCGTCCACCATATTGTTGGGAGATATCTTATAATTAGAATATACCTATTTCATGAATAAGGTTGGATTTATGAGGGTTGGGTAAATTTATCATATATACCAATGAATTATTGATTATTGGGGGAAAAAGAAAATACACATAAAAATAGAATACTACAAAAAAAGGCAACAACAAGGCTGCTAGCAATATGCACACTACCCAGACCGGCACTTTTTTTTTCAGGCAACACGATCTAGGTATCTACTTTAGATATCGGGAGCCTGGCCTGGCTCGTCCACGAGATGAGCGCGTGTTCCAAACAACAAAGAACACGGCGTCGTCGGAACCACATGGCATACGACGTCAGGTCCAGACCACGTCATTAAGCGGCGAATATAACATCACGTGATCACGCGATGATGGCGTGCCCCGCCAAAAGTTTGGTCTTTTTTTTCGCAGATAGGCCTTTGGTGATCGAATTTTTGATGACGAAATGAGCAGGCTCTTTGAAAAGTAGAGCCACGAGCGCCCAATTTGATCAGCCGACCATACAAATCAAACCGAGGAAAGTGGCAAGACGACGCTACTTTGTTTATCAGTACATTTTTCTTTTTGTCGTTGCTACGACGGTTAAAACTTGGCGGGCAAAATAGAGAGAAAGAGGAGTAAGGAAGACGCCCAAAGAAAAACGAGAAAAAAAAAAGAAAACGAAAACGACCAAATAAAAACCCAAAACGAGAAAAAAGAAAAAGAAAACCGCCAGAGTAATCAACGAAAGGCAAAAAGAGGAAATCGGAGGAAAAGCCAGAAGCCCCCGCACGAAAAGAAAAAAAAAACGGAAAGCCGTTGGAAAGACAACCGTTTCAAAAGGTGTAAAGAAAGATACACATCGTTTGTCACAGCCATGGCACAAGTGGCGTCAGGGCAGATGACGACATGTCGGCGATGCAGAGAGCACGAGGCCGTTCATACCATCCGATCAGAGCCACAGTGCAGGTGAGTAAACGACGGTCAAGAGCAAACAAAAAAAAAAGAACAACACAAGGCAAGGGCACTGGGACAGCACATGACTAACAACACTACGACAGTGAGTGCTTCCGTCGGTTTGTGGTGACCAAGGCCGTGAAGCGTCTCGAAGGGTTCAACCGTGAGACGGCACGAGCTCTGTTTTCGTCGGCGGCATCCGTGGCGTCAGCAGCCACGGGAGCTACGGCTGCAACATCAACGTCGATATCACAGACAAGGGCAGCGTCGACAAAGTCGTTTTGCCTGGGCTTGTCGTTTGGCCCATCGTCGTCTGCGCTCGTTGATATCTGCGAGCAGATCATCCAGAGCCGGTTGTCGCGCGGCAAAGGCCCGGCCTTTACACTGAATATTGTCCATGTCGACACGACCGAGGACGGATCCGCAGAGAGCCGTCTCGATCGGTGGCGAGAGCGCTATCCTCGCTTCACGTTTGAGCGGGTGCCGCTCTCCGACATTCTGACAGCCGACGTCGTGGACTGGGCGGCTTTGCTGCCTGCCGAGGGCAAAAAGAAACCGACAACGGCGGCCGAGCTGCATGCGCTCCTGGCCGCCCTGCTGTCAGCCACCTCGCAGCGTGACATGCTGGACCTGCTCGTGCGGCGGTTGCTCATATCGCGGGCCGCATCGTCCACATCACCAGCCTTTGATGCCCTGCTTCTTGGCTGCAGCACGACGGCCCTGGCAGAAAAGGCTCTCGCAGCAACGGCCAAGGGCCGCGGATTCTCGCTGCCCTGGCAGATCAACGACGACCCCGCCGGCGGTAGCGGCACGGCCGTCTACTATCCTGCCCGCGAGCTCTTCCGCAACGAACTTGTGCTGTACACTGAAGCCGTCGAGCCGCCGCTGGCCGCATCCGACTTGGTTGAGGATGCCGGCTCGTCATCCGCAGCATCTGCCGTCTTGTCTCATAAAGACCTCAGTATCGACGAGGTGATGCGGCGTTACTTTGCCGAGGTCGAGGCCAACTATCCGTCCATTGTGGCCAATGTCGTACGCACGACAGCCAAGCTTGAGAGACACGGCGATGATGATGGACTCTTGTCGAGCTGCCGCGTCTGTGGCATGCCTCTTGACGAGGCCGGCAATGCGCGATGGAAGGGTGAGATTGGCCATCTCGACGGCCCGGAGGGAGCACCACAGCTAGACGTTGAACGACTCTGCTACGGATGCGAGCGGTCGATACACGGATAGAACTATGAATAGAGTAATGACTGCACGACGCACACAAACCTACATTGATCACAACACACAAATATTCTGGCTCTCGGTATGGTCTAAATTATGTTTTTGTATTGAAGAACACAATGCGACGTCAACGTAATTCCTTCGCACAAAATTGCACTATATCTGGCCCTCGCCCTCTGGGTATCCAGTGAGGCCATCTCGCTTTATTTTTCCCAAATCGTTCCACGCCGCCGTTTCGTCTATTTTTTTTTTTTTTCATATCGTTGCTGCCGCTGCTGCCGTTGTCTATAATGCTGCCTCCTTGGCGAAAAAGCGGTTCTCAATCTTGCGCACCAGCTTGCCGGTCTGCTCCGCCAAGCTCAGGGTGAGGATCGTGTGCGGCAATATCCGTGCCAGGTGGGGGACAACACCCTTGTAAATGGCAAAAATACCCTCGGTCCGCACCGTCTTGGCCAGGCAGTCAAACACGCCGCTGTACAGGTTGCCGTTCTGGTTGTACATGCGCGACATGATGGTGTCCGGCGGGTGCATGACCACGCAGACAACGAAGCCACTGGCCGTGCTGCTGGCCAGGTGGAGAGCAGGGCCCTCCTCCATACCGAGGTGGCGCTGCAGACGGCGCTTGGCGAAGAAGTAGGTAGGCAGCTGCACCGAGCTGCCAAAGCCCGTGCGGATCATGGCGGCGCCGATACCGCGGTACAGACCGCCGATGCCCTCGCCGCGGTAGATCTGGCGCAGTCCGTCCCACGCGTTGCGGTACTCGTGCTGCGTGCCGACGGGCAGCGACGGAGAGTAGCTCTGCAGACGCGTCTTGACGAGGAAAAAGGGGCTGCCGGCGGCGGCGCCAATGACACCCGAGGCGGCACCGCAAAACATGTTGATGGGCAGGCTCTGCGTGCCCTCGTTGCGGTAGATGAGGCCAGCCAGCGTCTTGCGCATGGGCTCGTAGAAGCCGAGACGGCAGCCGTTGAGGAGGATCTGGTAGATGTAGGCGCAGCCGAGACCGCGGTAGATGCCGCGCAGGCCCTCGTTGCGCACAATCACCGACACGCCGTGCAGCGGGCCGCGGTAAAAGTGCGGCTGGTGGCCCTTGGACTGCAGCTCGCCCTGCAGCTGCATGCGAATCTTGACCGTCTCAAACGGATGTGTGGCCGTCACGGCGCCGCAAGCGGCCATGCCGCCGGCGATGAAGGCACTGCGTGGCGCGTCAGAGATTTGAAAGAGAAGGGGGGGAAAGTTTTGAAACTGGCTCAATGAGTCAGGGGCGCTTTCGACAACCTACCCTGCTGTTGACGACATGGTTGCAATATGCAAGTTGGCAACACAATAGTGTCGTGAGAGACGCGCGCGTCCTTTGCTGTCGGCCTGTGTCTTTTCGAGGTTCCTCTTTGTCCGGGTATTGATGAGCCTCGTCCGCGGTTCGCCGTCCCGAGAAAGTCGCTTGGCGCTGAGGGTGTAGACTGCCAGATACCGACAACCTTAACAGGTAGTGTTGGTGGTGGAGAGGGATGCGCGCGGCGAGAGGATGCACTCGCTTGCGATCGTGGAGGGAGGTCTGGGGTCGAAGTGAGTCGAAGATGAAGAGGCCAAGTTCGACGTTGACACTTTGTGCCGCGTTGGACCGCAAAACATGGGAAGCCGACGGCAGGCGCTACCCATTCCCAATGTGGCTATATGAACGCCGGCGGTGTCGGAGTGGCCTTTTGCGACTTCCGCCCGCTGCATGGGTACGTGTACCCGGTACCTCTTGCTTGGTAAGAACAGCCTTCGCCCGGCCAGCCAGGCATTGGGATAACGACATATTAGTTTGGCATCGGGATTGAAACAGTTTCATCGTCTCACTCCGTGTCAGCGAGTATAAAATTATCCAACTGCATCATGCAAAAACGGCCTATCTTGCAGATCTGATTATTACAGCCTGGTGTACTGTGTACATTTGCATCGAAGCTCGCCTACCCAACAGGGACTTTTTTTGCAATAGGTACTCCGTACTTGCATTCTCGTGCCCCGTAAGCCTGCAATCCGTACTCCTGCAGCCTCCCGTCAGATCCCTCGTCTTGCCTCAGCGGGCAAATATGTAGCACACAAATTCTCGCGCTTATGAGTGCTTAGGTTGCTAGGTAATACCTACCGCAAAAGGCCTCGCGCTTTCGCATCTGGCTGTGTGCTGCGAACTTCGGAGCTTGGGGTCCCATTTGGTGTCCATTTGGCGTCTTTCTGGGGTCCATTTTTGGCACTTTTTTGCTCTTGCTTCTTTTGGAGTCATTTTGTTGTGTCTTCCCGCAAAAGTGGATCCCTGGGGTACAATGTAATTTTCAGCACGGGCCAGGCGCGGGCGGTCACTGGTTGCCGCCGCGTTCCTGCCAGGAACAGCCTGAGAGGAGGCTGACAAGAAAAAACAGCCGACACTATCCATCCACCGCTATCAGTTGTTCTCCGTTCCTCGTACTGAAAGAGGTACGAAGTACTAAGGAGTACGGAGTAAGTTACGGCACACCAAGATCAACGCGTGCCCAATTCCACCTTCGACACCACCACTCGCCCAGCATGCCCGCGCCTATGGACGTCGACTCGCCTGCCGCGCCAGCAGCGGCTGGCTCGTCGTCGCTCAGCATGGCGAGCAATGTACGCGACGCGACGACCCAGCTGAGCACCATCATAGCAAGCTTCCGTCCGACAAAGCTCTTTGCGCGTGAGAACAAGGACAAGACGCCGACATCCATCCTGTCGATCGACTTTGATGACCCGGGCGAGCTGTGCGTGACGTCTGAGAGCGACGACACCATCCAGATCTACAATGTGCGCGAGGGCCAGCACGACAAGGCGCTCGTCAGCAAGAAGTACGGTGCCCAGCTGGCTCGCTTCACGCACCGCTCGTCAGGCATCGTCTATGCCAGTACCATGGTGAATGGTGAGTTGGAGGGCGTGTAAGATAAGAGGGGTGGGGGGAGGGAGGGGGACTTTTGTAAATCGTCCTTGTTCTGTTTCTGTGACGGCTGGGCTGACAGACAATGAAAAAAAGATGCCATCCGTTACGTGTCTACCCACGACAACTCCTTTATTCACTATTTCGAAGGCCACGAGGCCCCTGTCACCTCCATCTCCATGCATCCCGGCGCCGACAACTTCTTGTCATCAAGTCAGGATGGCACCGTGCGTCTCTGGGAGCTGAGGAGCAGGCAGTGGACCGGCATGCTCTACATCAACAAGCCGCATCTGACCGCTTGGGACCCGTCAGGCAACGTGTTTGCCGTCGCCTCCCCCGCTGCTGGCAGTGTGCTCCTGTATGACCACCGCAACTATACCAAGCCGCCTATCTCCGTTTTTGACATTGTCGACCAGGGCGCCGCCGTCGACCAGCACAACCTGCTGCACGGCTGGACCAAGCTCGACTTTTCCAACGACGGCAAGCATGTGCTCGTCGGTACGCGCGGCGCGGGCCACTTTTTGCTCGACGCCTTTGACGGCACCCTGAAAGCATACCTGCGCAAGACCGAGGAGCCAACGCGCCGCGCTGCTGTCGGCGAGGGTGCTGCTGGACAGCTCGAGGGAAGCGGCGACTGCTGCTTCTCGCCCGATGGCCGGTACGTCCTTGGCGGCACACGGCAGAACGTGCTTGTCTGGGACACACTGGTCCCCGTCGGCGAAAACAAAGTGCTTAACCCAGCCTTTGTGCTGCCTGATAAGCGCGAGGCTGCCGTTGTTGCCTTTAACCCGCGCTTCAACTTTTTCGCCACGGCCGACCAGTCGCTCGTCTTTTGGCTGCCCGATGCCAATGCATGAGGGCCGAACGCCGTTGTTTAACAACAGCACAAACATACACGCGCGCGGGCGCATACATACACATGTGGAAGAGCTCATTTTCTTCCAATTCTCATCCAAGGACGTCCACATAGTGACTGGCCGCAATACGTCACCGGCTTTCCGAGACCGAGCTGGTCTGATTGCAGGCGTCTTTGCTCTTGCTGGATACTTTTACGGAAATATCCACGAAGTATAAGTCCTCCAGTAGCACCGCGAGCGGGGCCGCACATCATGAAGAGTTTTCAAGAGTTTGATATCTCTGCAACCAATCTTTCGCCTCCTCGAAAGGCTCTTGATAACACCGGCCAAAGAGGGCGGGCCGTATTGTGGAGGCTGTCCATATATAGAGACGGGAGGAAAAGAGAGCACACAGCGGCCTGCACCAACCCTCCCATTTGAAATTCACAATTAACACAGATGGCAGTATATAGACAGCCTCTATGAATAATGACACACAAGATTTAAATATACGCACTCTGCGAACTGTTGGCAGTGTTGTTGGCTTCATGCTGGCTGCTTTCCATGGAGTAAATATGATCACGTGACCAGCTTTCGAAGGCTGCAACTAAAAAGCTCTTGTCCCACATTGATGCGCCAACCTCCAAACAGCACTCCGTAACGAGCGACGATTGCATCCGCACCCCATCCTCCCACGTCACCGGCAAGCAAACGACGTGACAGCAAAGCGCACGGAAGGACACTTATCGAATCTATTGTGGCAATCCTAGCAGCCATATACGCGTGTGTCCCTACACAACCATGGCCACTCTTGCGACGAGCCAGCAGTGGCTGGAGCAGAGCGCACTTCTCCTCGAGGCGCGTCCGCAGACGGTAGGTTTCCATCCTCCCTCCCCCCTCCTTTGCCCTCATCCACTCACCATTTCCCGCCTTCTAACAAAATATAACAGACTCGCATCTCTTGCCGCTATGCCGTCAAGGCCAAGCCGGCGCGGCGCGTCAAGAAGGGAGAGGAGGACAAGGGCAGCAAGGCCGACAAGCCAGAGACAACGGCTGTTGTTGGCCAGAACCCTCGGGCCAAGCTCGTCCTGCGGACAATGGATCCTGTGAGCGGCGTGTGTCTCAAGTACAAGACGACCAAGGCGGCCGAAGTGTCTCGGCTGGTGCAGCTTCTGGGCCAGCTGAGCCGGCGGCAGGCTGGACTGCTGTCGGGCTCTGTGGCGGAGGAGCAGGACGATGTGGCCATGGCCGATGCACCAGAGACAGAGACCACGTCCGCAGCAGCGGCAGCACCAGCATCACGAGCAGCATCTACATCACAACAGCAGCAGCAGCCTCAGCAACAGCAAGGCGGTGGAGGCAAGGGCAAGAAGAAGAAGGGCAAGCGGTAATGGACAGCATTGATGTCAGAAAAATAACTGGCAAGCTTGGACCTTCAATTCATTGTTTTTATTTCTTTTTTTTTTTCGTATCATGAACGCACACAAAAAATGACGGTTACTTGTTCCTTTTTCTTTAAACAAGTGAATTAAACCATTATCGCATTTCTAGGCATCAAAGACTAAATCATACAAAAAACTCGTACCATGTCAACCCTGGAGACATGGATCATAACTAAACAGAAAAGCCAATAACCGCCAAACGCCGCTATGTAAGCAGATAAATGCATAAAAGCAAGCCCAGACAAAGAAAAAGAATGAGGGAGAAAAAAAAAAGAGTAGGGAGGGCAAGAGTGGTGTGATATGCCAGCCGACTTTTGTACTCTCCCGTATAGTGAGAAGAATGACAAAGGAAACTGTTTTACGAGACAGGGCTCGTGGGGTATGAGAGGACAACATTAAAAAAAAAGGAAAACATTATACAAAGGAGAGACAACCGGTCAGTGTGTTTTGACTGGAACGAGTCGTTTAAAAGTCCTCGTCAAGGCTGAATGCCTTGTTGTCGGCTTCCTTGTCGTCCTTCTTAATGGTGCTCGCCATGACACCAGCCTTCTGGTAGTCACCGACACGCTTCTCGAAGAAGTTGGTCTTGCCACCGAGCGAGATGTTCTCCATGAAGTCGAAGGGGTTGGTCGAGCGGTAAATCTTCTCGTTGCCGAGGGCAACCAGAAGACGGTCGGCGACAAACTCAATGTACTGCTTCATCAGGGTGGAGTTCATGCCGAGCAGTGCGCAGGGCAGAGCATCGGTGAGGAACTCCTGCTCGATCTTGACAGCGTCGCGGATGATCTCCTCAATGACAGCCTTGCTAGGACGGTTCTTGAGGTGGGAGAAGAGCAGGCAGGCAAAGTCGGTGTGCAGGCCCTCGTCACGCGAGATGAGCTCGTTGGAGAAGGTCAAGCCAGGCATAAGACCACGCTTGCGGAGCCAGAAGATGGACGAGAAGGCACCGCTGAAGAAGATACCCTCAACAGCAGCAAAGGCAACAAGGCGCTGGGCAAAGGTGGACTCCTTGTCAGAGATCCAACGCAGGGCCCAATCGGCCTTCTTGCGAATGCAAGGGATGGTGTCAATGGCGTTGAAGAGGTGCGTACGCTGGGCAGTGTCCTTGATATAGGTGTCAATGAGCAGCGAGTACGTCTCAGAGTGGATGTTCTCCATCATGATCTGGAAGCCGTAGAAGCAGCGGGCCTCGGGGATCTGGACCTCGCCGCTAAAGCGCTCGACCAGGTTCTCGTTGACAATGCCATCAGAGGCGGCGAAGAAGGCGAGAATGTGGGAGATGAAGTAGCGCTCGTCGTCAGTCAGGCGGTTGTTCCAGTCGCTCAGGTCCTTGGACAGGTCGATCTCCTCGGCGGTCCAGAAGGAAGCCTCGGCCTTCTTGTACATTTGCCAAATCTAGACGTGTTAGAGTGGGTCACATTTCGAAGAAAAAAAACCACTTTACGCGTGAGGGAATAAGCCTTACCTCGTGGTACTTGATGGGGAAAAGAACGAAGCGCTGGGGGTTCTCCTGCAGGAGGGGCTCATCGGCCTCAAAGGACTTGATGCCAGGGGCAACAGCAGGCTTGGCAGCCTCCTTGACCTCCTCCTTCTTGACAATCTCAGCAGCAACAGGCTTGGCGTCGACGGTGACGTTCTCCTTGTTGGCACCAAAGTCGAGCTTCTTGACAGGGGACTCGATCTTGAACGACTCGAGGGCAGCGGCAGCCTGCAAAATACGAGTTAGCCAATGGATCCGAAATTGGAAAATACAATACTTGGAGAATATGTGACGCGACTTACCGCCTTGGAGGGAGTGACGTTGGTGGCCATTGTGTTGGGATTGTGAAAAGTGTGGGTGGTGGCGATGTGAAGCGGTGATGCGAGTTGAGACAAGAGGGGGGGGTTCCTGAGATGCAGAGCGCGTAAAGTGGTTGCAGGAAAACGAGACAGATGCAAAGAAAAAGAGTTGAGGAATGGAAAGAGTTTGAGAAGGGGATGTTGAGAAGACGCGTGAAGAAAAGAAGGGGGGAAAGAAAAAGGGAAGGAGCAATTGAGTGAAAAAATAGGTTGGCGGCGGATTGTTTAAGTACACGGGCGAGACACCAAGTCACATGGCGATTTAGCGCGAAAAATCGCCAAAAATGGGACGGCGCAGACGCGTCGCGCGTCGTGTTTTTGGCGATGCTGGAGAAACAGGGAAGGCGTGGGATGGAGGGACAAGCGCACGGATAGCTCTTGCCCCATTTGGGTCCTTTCCCTGCCTCCCGAATTTGGAAATTCACCAGTCGCCGCATATCGTGTAGGTACCTTTTACGGGTGCAAGGCAGGGGACAATACAAGCGAAATACTTTTCGTCCATTGCACATTACAAACGCAAAAAACGGGGCCATTCATTGTTGACGGCGGAGCAAAAAAAACATCCACTTAAGCATTTTTAGCAATAGCATCATCCACTCTTGCGTGCACAGAGTAAGCATTATGAAGCAAGAGTGGAAGGATGGGATGGGAATGATGCTCACGGAAGACTGACAAAGTCGTATCGTAGAACAGTGAATCCACGTCGATCCAAGTGAACCAGCCCCGCCGCCCTTTCTTTGCGGAGTGAAACACTGGAACGAACGAGACGAAGCACCAGGCAGCTCGTGGGACAGAAACACACAGATCACCGAGCCGCGCGGGAGGGGCGTTCGTGGGAACAGGGCGCGTACGGATGGAGTGCTCCTGGGGTGCATACGGCGTACCAGTACGAATATGCGCTCGGATGCGCAAGAGCCGAGACCCTGGCCAGGCAGGGCAGCTGGAGCAGGGCGGGAAGATCTTCACGCATGCCTCCCTGGCATTCTCGTGCATACTCCGTACAACATGATCCGATTTGGACGGACTCGAGCATCCGGCGCCACTTTACGATCCACGGTGCATGCAGCAAGCGTCGGAGAAAGACCCGTCTTGAACTCTCTCTCTCGCATGCATAGGCTTTCTGTAGTAGAGCGTCCCGCATGGCATGCGATTTACAGTGCTTGGCAGCCGATGCCATTCTTGAGTATATAACGAGATGAAAATAGAATAGAAGGACTGACATAGACGTTTACAAGCTTTGCGGGAGAAAAAAAAAATTAAACAAGACGCGTCGCAGGGGGGGCGAACGGACTAGACGCGTCAAGCTCCATTAAACTTTTTAATAGGCCATTAAACTAGCCCAGTAGCGCTGCACGCTGGTATCCAGGGCCCTATACGCCTACTCTGGCCAGCTCAGTGGCTACCTAAAGGCCCAGCTCCGCGTTATCAGATCAACGTGCATCGGCTCTTGTTGCATCTTTGTTGTTTCGCAATGTTCTTGGCATGGTACGTGTATCATAAGCTATCTGCGTTGTATCCTGCTCATTCCGTGAGATTTTCCATATTGTACCCCCAGTAACGCCCGAAATGCAAAGATATGAGCAAAAGATCTGGACCGGCATTGTAATCAACCCATAAGCAAAAAAGCAAACATTATTGCGTCATAAACAAAAGAAGGAAAAAGGCACGCCTCCCGAAATACCCAGGGTGCCGATCGCGGCGAGTATAAAGGCAAAATAAGACGTGAATAAAAGCCAAGCAAATCGTAAGGCAACGGTGCGGCATGCAATGCAGCAGTCTGGATGCCGTCTAAGCTTGGCGAACCTTTTGCTGGCCATACGGCACAGCGGCAGAATTCAGTTCGCCCATCTCGTGACCGTGCTCGCGCGGAGCAGCAGCACGACCGCTGTGCGAGTAGCTGTCCTTGGGTGGCGGGGCGGGGGCTGCCGCACTCTGCAGATGATGTTGCTGCCCAACACCGGCACCGGCACCGGCACCGACGCTGACACCAGAGCCTGCGCGATCTTTTTCCATCTTCATGCGGTTCTCCTCTTCGGCCTTCTTGATGAGGTACTCTTCGAGTATCCAAGCATTGCGCGTATTGGCACGGAAGACGGCGTCGACAACATCGCCCAGGAAGGGAACGAGGCCAAGGCCAAAGTCGAGGATGATGTTGAAGTACATGCGCGACTGGATCGTATAGGGCAGGCCACCGTCAATATTGGCGCACGAGCGCACCACGAGCCAGGCAAGGAAGAGGTCGAGAAAGTCGCCGATACTGAAGGTTTGTTAGCAAAAAGAGTTCTGCGTCTAGTGGACATTTATGTTGCCCGGTATGTGGACTTACATGGGAATGAATCCAATGACGCTGCTCCAGCCGAAGCGGATGCCGCAGCAGTTGAACAGGCTCATGTCGAGACGGTACGCCCTCCGCCGGACGTTCTTAAGCACCTTGGCGTCGTTGGCCGAGAGGATGCTGGGAACACCCTTCTTCTGCTTCTTGACCTTGCCAGTCGGGCGGCCATCGCGACCAATGACGGGCACTTCTTCAAAGTAGGGGTCCTGATCTTGTTAGAAAAAAAAAAAAAAAACTTTCGCACATAAGCCGCGTCGCACAGTCCAACGGCGAAACTCACCTTGGAATTGATATTCTTCTTGGCCGTGTCTTTCAGGGCGCGCTTGGCGACCATCTCGAGAATCTGGCCAGACATGTTGGGCAATGTGTCTCGATAACAATGTTGTATGTGCTCAGTAGAACTTTGTAGATGACGAAAAGAACTTTAAAAATGCGAGATAGAGAGGAATAGATGGCGATATATAGTCCAGGAGACGATGTCGCCCGTCACCGCAACAAGCTGTCAAAAGCTCTTTGTTGCGTTTGATGAGCGCTGGGTTGCGGTGGGACCCCTGCAAAAAAGGGGACCTAGGAGGGATTGGCAGGCGTTTGTCGTTGGCTGGTTTCAGCAGGCGCGGCTGGGGCAGTCAGCGGCAGTCAATGCGACGATCAATGGGCTGCAGTGGCTGCTATTTTGGTCCGTCGTTGTGATATAAAGGGCTGAAAGGCGCTTCCAGGTAAAGAAACCACAGTTTGAAAGGGTGAAAGAAAACAAAAGAATACAAAAAAGAAGGCGAAAACGCAAGTTCCAATTCGACAACAGCCGGCTACTCTTGCCTTTGTATTTGTATTGCGATGCTCCTGCCGTTTTGGCTCGTACTCCGTACAAATGCACCGATCTGTGCTCTGACGTAAAGCAGGAGCGCTAGCAAAAGCCACCGGCAAGCTATTGGGTGTGCTCTTGTTTCTTGGGACCGTCATCCACCTCCCGTACAACTGCGCTTGTGTGCTAGACGATAGGCTACCTCTCATGGTGAATAAGGGACACACCAAAAAAGTACCGAGGCGGAAATAATAAGCACACACACACACACACAAGAAAAAGGGAACAAGGTGTGGCTTTGCAGTTTTGCGATTCTCTGCGTTACCATGGGAGGCCGCAACGAGCACTAAAACGGCTGTGAGGCTATGGCAGTTGGGCAGATACCGCAAACAGCATGTGCGACAGGCCGCAGGTAGCACGTGATATGCTGCATGTATATTTATGTATCTATGCGCTAAAATAGTGTGGCCGATACCGCTGTCTACCTGCTTTCGCCACCCGGTGCCTGCACTAACGCGCTCGCGGTCCCAGCGATCCGCTCCTGCCCCATGTGCCTGTCATTGCGCTGCGCTGCTGCCCTGCGCTGCTCGAGCAATCAAGCCGACCCCACTATCCGGCACTGCCTAGCCTCCCGCCCGCGCCTCCAGTTTTCCACCTTGTTCTTTCTCCTCTTCCCTCTCCCTCCCACTGCCGTTTGCCGCCCAGTTGTCTGCTTTTACCGCCCCAACATCTTGCATCTCGCCCTGCCTACTCGTACATCCCACCCCCGAGCGGAATACCACCCTCCAATCGAAGCTCACAGCTCCAGCTCCGCAGCAGCGCGGTGCCATCGGCCCAGCCCGTCCTCTTCCGCGACCACTCATCGAGAACCACGTCTTTCTCCCTCGCACTTTTTCTCTGTCTCTCCATAGCTCTACATCCTGCTTTTTTTTGCGTACTTTCATTTTGCCTTGCTTGGCTATCCTCAGGCAGAGTCTGTCAGACCACTCTCAGTGACGTGCCAAGACAAGCTGGCATTGGCATAGTTCTGCCAGCCTCGACGCGTTCTGTCTCCAACGACAGAATCTTCCCCCCCCCATCTCGAGATAACTCTCGCCTTTCTTGCTCCCGTTCCTCCCGGATATGCAGCATTCGTCGCGTCAACATGTCTTTACCAAGGATGACGCTCGCCGACTGTATGATCTTCCTGCCCTTTTCTTGGCGCGTGGCCTCCTCTTACTGACTCTGCAGGGCTGGACGACCTGTGCGTCCGGTTTATTGTCAATCTTCCGCAGGCCGACCTGGCCTCCATGGAGCGGATTTGCTTCCAAGTTGAGGAAGCGCACTGGTTCTACGACGACTTTATCCGGCCCCTCGACCATACCCTGCCGGCCATGAACCTGCGCAACTTTTGCCTGACCATCTTCAAGCACTGCCCGCTGCTGGCACCCTTCCCCATTGAGGACCACATCCGCGCCTTTGACGAGTTCAAAAAGTACAAGACCAGCATCCCCGTTCGCGGCGCCATCCTCCTGAACGACACCATGGACATGGCCCTGCTTGTCAAGGGCTACAAAAAGGGCGCCAACTGGAGCTTTCCCAAGGGCAAGATCAACATGGAGGAGGATGACCTCGACTGTGCCATCCGCGAGTTGGACGAAGAAACCGGCTTCGATATCCGCGCCGCCGGCCTCGTGCCTCCTCCGGAGGAGGTCAAGTACATTGAGACCATTTTCCGGGACCAGCAGATCCGCCTGTACGTCTTCCGCAACGTGTCCATGAACACGCGCTTCGAGGCCAAGACGCGCAAGGAGATTGGCGGCATTGAGTGGTACCGCATCGCCGATTTGCCCTCGTATGCCAAGAAGAACGCGGGCAATGGACACGAGACCGAAGAGCAAGCCAGCCAGTCAAACAGCAAATTCTTCATGGTCGCACCTTTTATCGGCCCGCTTAAGAAATGGATCGCAGCACAGCGCAAGAAGGATGCTCGTCGCGCCGGCCAGTACCATCTTGCACCGCACCAGTCGGCCGCTGAGGACACGCATACTGAAGACGAGGGCGCTGCTCCGCCGGAGCCGGAGTATGCAGCGCAGCAGCGCAGTATGGAGGCATCTGCGAGTATCATGGCAGACGCTTCGTCGGCGCTGCGGCGCATGCTCAACATCCAGCCGGAGCCGCAGCAGCAGCAGCAACCCCCGCCACTGGCTCCTCCCGTGGTATCATCTAGCACGAACGGAAACAAGGCCAGCGCCCTTATGGCCATGCTGCAAAAGGGCGGTGGTGCCGCGGCCAACACAGACCAGCATGGCCCATCGCGGTTGTACCAACCACCCCCGCCAGTGGCCCCTCAAATGTTCCCGCCGCAGAACGGCGGCCATGTTCAGGGTCAGCCAGGCCAGTACGACAACTACGGAGACTTGTCTTCCCAGCAACATGTGCAGCAGCCGCAGCAGCCACAGCCGCCATCGGTAGTACAACCGCCAAACAATTACCCTTATCCGCCGAACAACCAGCCTCCCGCGCCGAATGCACTCCAGATTTCAAATGCGCCGGCCGCGCATCACCTACCGCCGCCACCGCAGTACATGATGCAGCCACCTGGGCCTCACAGCCATCCTGGCCATCCTGGCCATCCTGGCCATCCTGGACCGCCGCCTTACGGTCCACGCCAAATCCCGCAGCAGCCTCTTCTTTCCCTCCACCACCCCCGGCCGCAGCCACCGTTGGTGCATGAAGGTGTGTTTTCTCAGCCTCCTGTGCAGCGCCCAGACGCGTCCGGCCCAGGACCATACACGAACGGGCAGCAGAGCGGCATCGTCATGCCGCCGCCTCCTCCCCCTCCTCATATGGCACAACAGCAGCAGCACTCGCAGATGCCACCGCAGCGGTCTGCACAGGCTCCGTTAACGAGCCATGCGGCAAATTTGCTCAGCGTTTTCAAGAACGACAACACCCCGCAGATGCCTCCAGGCCAGCCCGCGCAAGGCTCACCCGTCCAGCCTGTTCAACAGCCGCAGCCCGCGCGGCAGCAGGCCCAGTTGAGCGCACCCTACTCTGGAGGTGCTCCAGGTTCCGTGCCAGGCCAGGACCTGTCTAGCTCGATCAACACCATCCTCCAAAACAGCAGTAAGAGCAATGGTCCTCTCAATGGCGGCACGAGTCCCGCCCAGACCAACAGCCGCCCGGCGAACCAACAACTCAGTGCTCTCTTGGGCATCTTCAAGCAGCAGACTAGCTCTGCTGGTCATGGCCAGGGTCAGAGTCAGGGGCCGGGACAGCAGCCCGCGACAGTCCCTCAGCCGCAGCAACGTGGCATACCCACGCCCCCTGCTATGGCAGGCATAAACCAGTCTGTACCGCACTACCCGCCTCCGCCAACTGCGGCCGTTCCTCCGCCACAGCCTCCGCAGCCTGTCCCGCAGCCTGTCCCGCAGCCTACGACTGCTGTGAACGGCTCGGTTCCTATCGAGATGAGCGCCGAGGCTGCCCGTCTTCCTTTTGGAGCCATGACGATTCTGACGCGGCCCAAACAGCAGCAGCAGCAGCAGCAGCAGCAGCAGCATCAGCAGCAGCCACAACAACCCCAGCAGCCCGCGTCGATGCCTCCTGCCATTGCTGAGCTGCCAGCTGCGGCTGTTCCGCCCAAGCCGGCGCCTGCACCGGGACACATAACGGCAGATCAGCTGTTTGCTACGCTTACGCGTAATGCGCAAGCCGCCCCGGCTGCATCGTCAGCACAGCACATGCCACCTCCGCCGCCGCCGCATGGCATGATGGCACAAGGTTCGGCTGGTGCTTATGGTCAGGCGGAGCCAGCGCAGTCGCAGAAGCAGAAGTTGCTTTCTCTGTTTAGCACGCAGCAAGAGCAACAGCAACAGCAACCGCAACCGCAACCGCAACCGCAACCGCAACCGCAACCGCAACCGCAACCGCAACCGCAACCGCAGAAAAATGTGCCTTTCCCGCCTGCTGGTGCACCTGGTATGCCTGGCATGCTCAATATGCCTCCGCCGGCACTTCCCGCCGACTCCGCCGGCCAAAGCCCTATCTCGTCGTCTGACCGCAACTTCCTCCTCGACTACCTCAAGAACAAGTCACGGTAATTGTACGTAGGGAGTCGCCGTCGGAGGTGTATTAGTCATTACTTGCTTGTATTTTAAACTATTTTTTTTTTGGTGGCAGGCACTACAAATGGGTGCCTTTTTTTGGTGCCTTTTCTGCCAATTGTTTTTATAATAAATTCATTCCATTATTGCATACTTTATGTACCTATCGTGACATGGAACATTTGCACCTATCATAGGGATCTAGGTAGGTGGTGTGATGAGCGTCCCCTTGCTGTTCCATACTGTCTTTATATACACCTAATCCCTGCCTAGGTAGCGTGACAGTCTCTAGATACGTAGGTGCTCACATAGATAAGTAGGATGAAAGGCCTCTGCTACCCAAAGAACCCGGACACACAAAAAGAAACAAAAAAAAGAAAAAAAAAACCTAGCTATACTGCCAACTGGTCTTGTACATTCTGTTTGGGATGCAAAGGTACCTAATAGCTACAAAGCTAACATAAAAAAACCATTGCCTTCATAATAGCTTCACCCTGAAGCCCAATGGGCTGTCGTATTCCCACGCTCGACGTCCTTGTTGATGGGATGTGTTCACCCTCTACCACCAGTAAGTACCGGCTTTGTGTTTCGTCGTCTTATCGACTGTTTCGGGTTCCTCGTCGACGTTGTCACTCGCGTCGTCCTATTCGGCGTGCTGGTTGTCGTACAAAGTATCATCACCGTCGCCGTGAAGTGCTTGGAACCGGTTCTTAATGGAGACACCAGGCTTCTTTTTGGCCACGGGCATCTTCTTGGGTGGTCTGGGAGCAGCCGGAGCGACAGGCAAGGGCTGGCTGCACTCATCAGTGAAGTGCTGGACGCGGAAGCGCCGGTATGACCTGATGGTCAGCCGTCGAAACATTCAAACTTTATAAACACATATGAGACGTAGATGGTACTTACTGCCGGCTCATCATGCAGCTGCGTGCAAACATGGCGTTGTGAATCGAGTTTGTCACAATGTAGCAGTTGCCGTTGTTAAAACGGACAGACACAATAATCAGTCCGTGGATGTGGTCCAGGTCCTCGCGGATTGTTTCCTCAGTGATGTTGTTGTCGCAGTTGAGAATGACGATGTTGCGCGTGGCACCCAGCTTGATCTGGCTGCCCACGGGAGACGCAATCATGTACTGCTTGCTGTGCCATTGGATATCGACCTGGTCTCTTGTTAGCTGTTATTTCCGTGGTCCCGGTGCAAGCTTCCACGCATACCCGTTTGCTTTTGAGGTAAAGGTCGTGGTCCTTCACATAATTGAAAAAGGCCCGGGCATCCTTTTCCCAAACAAAGGACACAATGGCAGAGTGATCCTTCTCGCGGATGTAGTACTCCACGATGGGGCCGCCGCGCAAAACGCCAGCAAGGTCAACCATCGTGACACGGTCCGAGATGCCCGTCAGCTGGATCGTGCGTAGAGCCTTGCGCTCGGGGACACCAACAAGACTGGCCGCGTGAGCTTTGCTGCCAGAACCCGCCGCACTGCCGCCAGTGCTTTCCTGGAGCGACTGTGCATCGTCGGCTTCGCCAGAGAATTCCAAGCTGGCCTGGATAGCAGCAGCAAGATCACGCTCATAGGGATCGTCGTCGTCCGATGCATCTCCGTCGGCCTTGTGCGTCTGCGCCAGACCACTTTTGGCGCTCGATGCCTGTGCTTTGCCGCCCTTCTTGGCAGCACTGCTTTCCGGGGCTTCTTCTTGCTTTACAGGCTTCCTGAGCTTGGGCGTACCCTTGGGCGGAATGATAGGCTCGAGCAGTGACTCGTCAACCGTGCTCAGGGTCTGATGGCCAGGAAGGTGTTTAAATATATGTCAGCTCCAGTCACCGGCGAGTCGTCTTCCCAAGCAGTATTCTACTCACATCCAGAGTGGTGTCGTCAAGACCGCCCTCAACAAGGTTCTTTCGGAGACTGGCTGCGGAAGGTAAGCTCATGTCTGGGCCGCCGCTGGAGCAGGAATGGGGTGATGTCCAGACTCACCATACTGTTGAGCAGCACGGCGGAGGCTGTAGTACTCTTCAACTGAGATTTCAACCGTTTGTCCGGTCAGCTCAAAGGGAGTTTTGCTGCCCGTGTTCTATTACCGGCGATGTTAGCAGTGGGCCGTACCGCCATGATTGCGCATATTAAACCCATATTTGGCAACATACAAACTCAGCTCTAATAACTGTGTTAGCTGTGTCGTTTGCACCTTTGAGTAAAAGATTGACAATAAAAAAGCGAAGCAGGGGAAGGGAACAGCCGGTCAAAGTGTCTGGAAAGGGCCAGCTAGAGCCATTGTAATTACCTTCTGACAACTTCAAAGAAGTAATTCTTGTCAACAGTGACAGTGCTGCCCGACTGTGCACCCATGTTTGGGCTTGACAAGGCGGGGTGATGAGGTCGGCGTCGGAGGATTTGCCTTGGCTATTTTGGCCTGAACGGAAGAAGAATCGGAAGATGAAACGGTTTGGTGCAAAAAAAAAATGCCGTGATGGAGAAACCGTGTACCACTGGGCGCCGTTGCTCAGGTCTTGCAAAGGAAAAAAAAAACGAGGGAAGTCGCGGCCAAAATCAGAATGGCTGTTGCGATACACCAGGCTAGAAAGCTTCTGGTACTCCGTAGCTGGGTCCAGGTACCCGATATTTGCGGGCCCGTTCAATAATGCCGGGCAACGAGCCGGCACGGAACAATAACACGTGATGTGTAAATCGGGTGTGATGCTCAAAACAGGCTGAATCTCGGACGGTAAGGCACATTTACAAAATACATGAATATGCAGTATCTTTGAAGTATTTCTATCTGACTTCCCGAATGCAGAATTAACTGCAACCAGGCTGTTGGTTTGCTACTCCCAAAGAAGAGCACGTGCCTGCGCGTAAACTCCACTGATTCGTCACGTGGAATTTCCAGCGCTATCTCCTATCACAGCTACCAGGCTGCCTGATGATCTAGCAGAGTTGAGAACAGGCTGGCTTTTGCAGGGGGGGTGTCTGGAAGCAAAGTAGGTACTGGCACGATAGCTACAGGGTGACGCCACCCTAGTTCAGTGAGCTGATGGGGTTAGCTAAATACACACCAAAGTATAGCTGTGCGCACACAAAACCCACTTTTGTAATAGCTTTAATTGGCCAAACAGCACTATCCAAAATTAGTTTAGCGTATTTTGAAAATAGCTATTCGACACATACTTATGAACTACGAATAGTATATTACTATAGTATTATGATAGTGTGTACTATAGCTGTGCACGCCGATAGGCGCGCAAGGTTAGGTGGTGCTCGGCGCGCCGTACGGTGCGTCGGGTTAGTTACGGTTAGTAGGGGCTAAAGGGGGCTAGACGGGGTATTGGGATTTTTTTTATTTTTATAGTAATTTTATAATATAATATAATATATAGGTAAGATAAAAATTAAAAGTGCAGTACGATTAGATAGTTTTGTGCAAAAGTGGGTTTGGTGTGCGCACAGCCATACTTTGGTGTGTATTTAGCCTGCCTCCAGCATTTGCAGAGGGGCAACAATAGCTGTAGCCAGTAGCAGCACGCTGCAAAAAGTCTCCACAACCACCGCGCACCGGCCATCACCGCCCGCCTCCTCTCTTTCTTCTCTGGCCTCCCTCTCCACGACCACACCTTCTCGTCGCGCCACGTCCACCACAACCGACATCTGTCCATTGCGAGCCTGCTGCCTGCTGCGTTCTGCGTGAGGAGTGGCTGCTGTCGTTGTTATCTCTCCCCCCGGTGGTTGCTATATTGCCGTTGGTTTTTCATCTCGCCTCTCCGGTCCCGACTTTCCCCCCCCCAATCGAAGCACCTCCCATCAACGCGTCGATATCAACAACCTTCCCAACTCCACAAACCCTTCCAACATGGACTACGAAGCTCTCAAGGAGCAGTGGAGCGATGCCGAAGATCGCGATGGCGTCCGTCTCAGCTGGAACGTGTTCCCCAGCACGCGCATGGTACGTCCTGAAGCCTCCGGCCGGTCTCCATGCGTCGCCTTGCCGCCCTCTTCGCCCCTTTGCTGCCCGGAAGCATCATTCTGCGCATCGATCTGTGTCATTGCGCCATCTGCTAACACTGCCTCCCCCTTTGACAGGAAGCCTCGCGTCTCGTCATACCCATTGGTGCTCTCTACACGCCCCTGAAGGAGAAGCCCGAGACCCCGCTGCTGCAGTTCGACCCGGTCGCTTGCAAGGCGCCGTGCCGTGCCGTGCTCAACCCCTTCTGGTGCGTCGTCTTACCTGCATCCATTGCAATGCATCGCATCGTCGTTTGTCTTCTGCCTGTTGCTGACCGTGAATCGTTTGCAGCCAAGTCGATGTCCGCGCTCGTCTCTGGGTCTGCCCCTTCTGTCTGTCGCGCAACCCCCTGCCGCCGCACTACAAGGACATTACACAAAATGCCATTCCTCCGGAGCTGCACCCGTCCAACACGACCATCGAGTACCGCCTGTCGCGCCCGGCCCCAACCCCTCCCATTTTCCTCTATGTTGTCGACATGTGCCAGGAGGAGGACAGCCTGGCTGCCCTCAAGGAGACCCTTATCATGAGCCTGAGCCTGCTGCCCGAAAACGCCCTCGTTGGCCTGATCACCTACGGCACCATGGTATGTCACAAGCTTCTTCCTCTTCTTCTTATTCTGTCCTTTTTTTATATATATATGTTTTGTTTTCCCCTCCCGTCTAACAGAGTCTAGACCCAAGTTCACGAGATTGGCTACGGCGAGTGCGCCAAGTCATACGTCTTCCGCGGCAGCAAGGAGTACTCGCCCAAGCAGGTCCAGGAGATGCTCGGCCTTAGCCAGGCCATGGGCCGTCCCGGTATGCCTCAGGGCCGTCCCAACATGCCCATGGGCCCTGCCTCGCGCTTCCTGCTGCCCGTCCAGCAGGGCGAGTTTCAGCTCACCAAGGCCCTTGAGCAGCTCCAGAAGGACCCCTGGCCCGTGGCCAACGACCGCCGCAGCCTCCGCTGCTCTGGTGTCGCCCTGAGCGTTGCTGTCAGCCTTCTCGAGTCGTCCTTCCAGAACTCGGGAGGCCGCATCATGATGTTTGCCGGTGGCCCGGCCACGGAGGGCCCCGGCATGGTTGTCGGCCCCGAGCTGAGAGAGCCCATCCGCTCGCACCACGACATTGACCGCGATAGTGCCAAGTACTACAAGAAGGCCCTCAAGTTCTATGAGACGCTGGCCAAGCGCACGGCCCACAATGGCCACATTATCGACATCTTTGCCGGTTGTCTCGACCAAGTCGGCCTGCTCGAGATGAAGGGCCTGTGCAACTCCACGGGCGGCCACATGATCCTCACGGACAGCTTCACGTCGTCCATGTTCAGACAGTCGTTTGTGCGCATCTTTGAGAAGGACAGCGACGACAACCTGCTCATGGGTTTCAACGCCGTCCTCGAGGTCCTGACGACCAAGGAGCTCAAGGTGACTGGTCTTATTGGCCACGCTGTGTCGCTGAACAAGAAGTCGACGTCGGTCGGTGAGACGGAAATCGGTATTGGTAACACCTGTGCCTGGAAAATGTGCGGCATCGACCCCAGCGCCAGCTACGGCGTCTACTTTGAGATCGCCCAGGGCGGGCCCCAGGCGCAGATGCAGCCCGGTGCTCAGAAGGGCATGATGCAGTTCCTGACCTACTACCAGCACTCGTCTGGCCAGTTCCACTTGCGCGTCACGACAATTGCTCGCAACCTGAGCGGCCCCGCCGGCGACCCGACGCTGGCACACTCGTTTGACCAGGAGGCCGCGGCTGTGCTTATGTCGCGCATCGCCGTCTTCAAGGCCGAGGTGGACGACGGCCCGGATGTGCTGCGCTGGGTCGACCGGATGCTGATCCGCCTGTGCTCGCGATTTGCCGATTATCGCAAGGACGACCCGTCGTCGTTCCGCCTGGAGAAGAACTTTACGCTGTACCCGCAGTTCATGTTCCACCTGCGGCGAAGCCAGTTCTTGCAGGTCTTCAACAACTCGCCCGATGAGACGGCCTTTTACCGGCACGTGCTAAACCATGAGGATGTTAGCAACTCGCTCATCATGATCCAGCCGACGCTCGACTCGTACACGTTTGACCAGGAGGGCGGCAACCCGGTGCTGCTCGACTCGGCGTCCATCCAGCCGACGCACATCCTCCTCCTCGACACCTTCTTCCACATTCTTATCTTCCACGGAGAGACCATTGCCCAATGGCGGAAAGCGGGCTACCAAACCCAGGAGGGCTACGAGAACTTTGCCGCATTATTGGAGCAGCCAAAGGAGGACGCAAGGGTATGTATATGCATAAGATTTTTTGGGGAGTGTGATGATGGTGATGATGGTTTTCTTTTTTTTTTTGGCCACGATTGCTAACTAGTTCTCTTCAGGACCTCATTACCGACCGTTTCCCGCTGCCGCGTTTCGTTGTTTGCGACGCCGGTGGCTCGCAGGCACGTTTCCTGCTGTCCAAGCTGAACCCCTCGACGACGCACACTACGGGTGCCTACGGCGGTGTTGGTGCTCAGTCGGCACAGACCATTTTCACCGACGATGTGTCCCTGCAGACCTTTATGGACCACTTGATGAAGCTGGCCGTGAGCGGCACGAACTAATGAGAGGGTGTGTGTTTCGTAGGGTGTTTGGCACTCCACGAGAAGGGGGAGGGTGGCATGGAGGTGTTTGTTTCTTTGTCTATTTTTTTGCTTTTCTGCATGCGTGCTTTTCAGTTTTTTTGCTTCGAAAAAGAATATACAACTGTCGTGGTGTAAAGAACGCTCTACGGTGATGGCGAGCTATGTGGTTGGACGACATACTGACAGCAACGGTACGGACTTTGACGATCGTCACGCAGCGCGGGTACGCCGTATGTTGTCACTTACAAAGATGCACCGCCACATTGTGGCTTTCACTTGGT
Organism: Intubia oerlemansii; assembly: GCA_020002355.1. Lineage (NCBI taxonomy): Eukaryota > Fungi > Ascomycota > Sordariomycetes > Ophiostomatales > Ophiostomataceae > Intubia > Intubia oerlemansii. The sequence continues at coordinate 23,791 of JAGKRZ010000169.1, read as the reverse complement.
GGGCGATTTGTGCGTGTGATTGGCCACAAATTTCGTAGAAAAATTGTAGCTGCCCCACTCAGCCCTGAATCGCGCACAAATTTTTTTGCGCTCCTTCACCTGGCTGTCTGCAAAGAAAAACGGCCTTGGTAAAAGACCCACTATTCTGTCGATTTTGCCATAAAGCAGCCAATAGGATGCTAATATTTGGGCGTAGGGAATTTTTTTGCAGGCGCATCTCTTTTCGTGGGCCCCTCCTCCCGTACTTGCTCTGTCTTTTTTCTCTCCCTCTCTTTTCAACCGCCCCGTCCACGACGATTCTCTCCAACCTCATACCACCGACAACAACACCCATCAACCGTCAAAATGCGTACGTCAAGATCTTTCTGATGGAATCCGCATTGTCAATTGCGCGATCCAGGAATGGCTCTTTTTCTTCTGCCCCGAATTCTGCTAACAGTTTGCAGCGCCGAAGGTCGACCCCAACGAGATTAAGATCATGTATGCCGAACCACCTCTCCAATCCGTTTCGTTTCGTCTCGTCCTTTTTTTCCGGCCTGCTGCATTCTCCAGAAGCTCTCGGTGTACTCTATCGATATCCTATCGTCTGCATTTCAAACAGCACATCCAATGGTCCAGGAGGCCTTCGCAAGACCTTTCTCGCCTTGCTCGCTTCACTGGCTTCGTCTGCTTCAGCCGCTCGACTCCTGCCGCCTTGATCGCATTACAAAGAGTGTATTCATTCTCTGTTCCGGGGTGTTTCGACACAGGATGTCGCCAATGGGCCGAGCTGAAGACGGCTGGCTGGATGACGTGGAACACCAAAGAAACCTGAGAGCTTTCTTGGCTGGATGCCTGCACGACCGGAAAAAAAAAGAAGAGATGGCCAAAGAGCAGCCCCAGAAAGGAAATTTTCTTACTAACAATTTTACAGCCACCTGAGAGCGACGGGTGGTGAGGTCGGTGCCTCCTCGGCACTGGCTCCCAAGATCGGTCCCCTTGGTCTGTCGCCCAAGAAGGTCGGCGAAGACATTGCCAAGGCCACCGGTGACTGGGTACGTGTTTGACAATAGGGGGTGAACAACGGGGTCAACAACAGGCTGGGGAAGCGGGCAGCGTGGATGATGAGAATCGACAGCACCATTCCTCGGAAGGGATCGACTCTTGGTGTCTGCGTCTTTTTTTTTTTGAAAAAAGAAAAGGCAGTTCGACGAGAACGACTCTCTCGACATGGCTGCCCACAGCTCACCCCAGCTTACCCAGCGGGATTTTTTTCGAGCACAACTAACCATACTTTTTTTTCCTCCAACTACAGAAGGGTCTCCGCGTCACCGTCAAGCTTACCATCCAGAACCGCCAGGCCGCTGTCTCGGTTGTTCCCACTGCTTCGTCGCTCCTGATCCGTGCCCTGAAGGAGCCCCCGCGGGACCGGAAAAAGGAGAAGAACATCAAGCACAACAAGTCGATCCCCATGGACGAGATCATTGAGATCGCGCGGCAAATGCGCTTCAAGTCGTTTGCCAAGGAGCTGAAGGGCACCGTCAAGGAGATCCTCGGCACCGCCTACAGCGTCGGCTGCCAGGTTGACGGCAAGGCTCCTCAGTCGATCATCGAGGCCATTGACGCCGGCGAGATCGACATCCCCGAGGAGTAAACAGGGGGTCCGGCAGCGAAGCGGAAAATACACACACAAAAAAAAAGAAAAATGTTTTGGTCAGACGTGTATATGGTTCTTGGGCTTCTGAAACACGGGAGTTTTTTTCAGTGTTTTGCATTTTAACGAGGTTTTCTCTTTTTTTTCTCACGCTCTGTTCCATGCGACCGTTTTTTCACTCTCGCGCACACATTCGGCATCCTTACCAGCAGGAAGCAGTCTCATGATACAAAAGCGAGGGAGGAGTGACAATTCAACAAAAAAAAGTTCAAACATCCCATCCGCCATTTGCTAACGAACGGGTGATCACCTTTTTCTGTTTTTTTTTTTTCATCCCCTTTCCCCTCTTTGCCTTTCCTTTCCCTGTTCTTTCCTCCCTTCTTCACCTGGCCTACACTCTGAGATATACCGCGCTCCCATGGTGTATTTCAATTTTGGTGCCTAGGAAGATTAAAGAGTCCTATTACTCACCGCGGCTTTCTATTTCCACCATGAAAGTTGAGGTCCATCATCCAGAGACAACATCTCTATTTGACCATGATTGGATCATGCCCCCCTCTCCCCTCTCCCTCTCGCCCCCTTTCGCTTATTGTCCTTCTTGCATCTCTTTCGGCAAACAACGTAGTTCTGCTTGTCGACCTCGGCTCTCGTGCTGTCTCCCTATCTCGTAGTACAGCGGTGCGAGGCCGAATGTTTGTAGAAAGAATACGCCTTGTGTTATAGCAGCTGGTTCGGGTGCCTATTTGGGTTACGTACTGCCGCCCACACCGGGCACTGATAGACATCCTACCTCACGCTGCATTAGGAATGCATGTGCTGTCTGCATTCTGCACACTGCAGATGCAAGGGCTGAGCAGAGACGTGTAATGCCTGCAAACCTGCAAATGCCTGGCTCACTCCGGGCCGTTTGAGGGCGGCTCCGGGCCGCACTCATCTGGCAGGCGGCCAAAAAAAAGTACAGGCCTTGTCGAAAGGTGTGTGCTCTGTCTGTTTTTTTCTGCTTTTATCGACCTGTTATGCATAGTGCTCGTAGAGCCGTTTCCCCTATGCTTTGTTCAGACCAGGCTGCCGACTGAACCGGGGAGGCAGGCCATATACCAAGCAGGGCAGGCCACGGACAGGGGGGAGGCTGTATTTTCGTAATAGCTTGCCAATGTCTGCCTTGCATCTACTCGTAAAGGTAGGTGCGACGGCATCAGTATGTTCCTTGCTCTATTCGGATCATCAGCCGCATCCGTCAACGGCTAACCACGGTCAAACGGTCAAACGGTCAAACCTTGAGCTGAAAGGACATGGGCGCTCATCGCCGTGCAGCTGATAGTTTGAATCTACCAAAACGACGACATACCGCCACAGGTCTGGCAGTCGATCACAGTGTATCTTACCACAGTCTGTTACAGCCGGCACAAGACAGCACGGGGCATGTCTCCATCCATCCGCTGTGTGCGGCATGCTTGGTCAAGCGCCGTGCATGCATTGCGCATGCTGCATGCATGCTGCATCCTGTACTCTCCTATTTTATGAGACCTGCATTTCTGGTGGCCGTGACGAACCCAGAATCCGGCATACTATACCCTGCTATTGATTTTTTTTTTTCTTTTTTTGCCTTTTTGTTTTTCTTCCGAGATGTATTCTTTTTTCTCCCAGAAGACCAGCAACCTTCTGCACCTACTTTGTAGGGATCCCAAAGCCCCTACGGCAAAGCTTTCATGTTCAACTATGCTTTCAAAACAAACCACCCTTGACGGATTACGTTGTACGCACTCGCGCAATGGAACATGTTGCACCCGTTGGGTCTTTTGCCATGGAGCAGCACCCAACCACCCTCCTTCGCGACAGCGCCCCACACACACCCTGGCAGCTTCGTCTCTTTTTTCAATGGTGTAAAGATGCATGTATTGATTGCCACGAGTACTCCGTACTCTGTACATGTGCAGGTATGAGATTTCCTTGTTTGCAGCTGAAGAAATGCGTGGAATGGGTGTGGGTGTGAAGATGTGCCTGATGGGGGTCGCACTGGTAGCGTGCCCAACTTGATACATGTATGCTGAGAGACGCTGGCAGGCAGGAAAGCGCAGGCAGAAACGCTGGGTGTAGACACGAGACTGCAGGATATCACCGTCGACACCATCAACAGCATCACGATCATCTTCCTTGTCTGGGCACGGCTTATGATGCGGCATCCCACGGGCCCGACTTGTTCTCCGAATCTTGCAGATCATGAGCACATCTTACATTCGGTATAGCTACGGAGCAATTCTTATTCCGTTGGCCTGCACTATTACTCCCACAGCTGTCCTTTTCGCGTCTTACGACGTATGCATCGTACTCCGTAGTTTTTTTTTTTTGGCTTCTTTTTTTTCATTTTTTGTTCTGCAACGGCTCAATAGTCAATAATTATAGCGCTAAGAATGCCCCATAAAACATACGGTACAGGACTGTCGGGCTTCCCTAGCTCGCAAGGATTCGTACGGCGCAGAGGGGCCGATCCAGCGGGTCAGTGCCCGTAATAAGCGGGCTGCTTTTCGCGGTACCAGCGGCATTCACATCTTGCACAGCTGCTCCCGGCCAGCGGGCGCTAGCACCATGCGTGGTACAAACGCACCGGGCGTTTTTTTTGTTGCTGTCTTTCCACGCCGGATGTCCTCCCTACCCCCCCTGGCGTTTCTATCTCGGTGTCGTATGGCATTCGTACCTTTTGGCGTTTTCCTGGCGGGTCGTGGCGCCGTGGCGCTCTTGTCTACTACCCAAGTTAAACATTATATGCTGTTGGAAGGCTGAGCCCGAAAAATTATGTTACGATTGCGGACTGCAGCGATGCATATGCGTAAAAAAAGGTCGAGAAAATGAGATAAAAAGAAAGAAGGAGAAAAGAGAAGAGCAGGAAAGGGTAGGGAAAAACCAGCAAACATCTTTCCATGGCCATCAACGCACAGGCATATTACAGCAGACTCGTATATGGCCCGTTCTTTGCTTTGCGGATCATGCATGCACTCGGTGTTTTTTTTTTTTTTTTGCTCCACATTACCCACCACCCACCCGCCAGGCGCCGTTGTCTGCCGCATGTCCACCGCGTGTGTCATAGCGTGCCTCTACTTCGTACTCCGTACAGGGGATGAAGGGCGCTTCAGCCCTTGCAGCGCCTTCCGTTGGGGTAAGGTGAGGTACCTGTAAGCTGTACTTTCGGTGCACTTCTTACGGAGTACTTACTATACTTGATTTCGGGATCCCTTCTGCGCTTGGATATCATCATTCTACAATGTCCGTCCCATCTTTTTTTTTTTTTGCCCTTCTCCGTCTGCTTCTTGTTCGCATCCCATGCACAATATTGCCAATTATGTGTCGTCTTGTTTCATCATGGGGCGCCCTCACACCTTTTTTTTTTTTTGGTTCTCACATTAACAGGATGACGACGCACCTGCCCGTCCATCGACATCAGCCGGCTCGCTGCTACTGCGCCCTGCCTTGGTTCTTCGCCCCTGCACATCCCAACCCACCCCAGCCCCAGCCCCTGGTCCGCCGCCCCCCCTCTCCTCTCCCCACCAGCTAATAGCATCGGCCGTCGCGCCTGCCTTTCTTGCCATGGATTCTCATCACACCCCTCCTTCTGTAAATGCTTCCCTCCTCTCCGCTCCTTCCCCCCACTACCGCCAGAGCTCTCATCAAGTAAATTGGGCGGTCAGTCCCAGGCTTGCAGCAACACTGCTGCCAAGCACCCTTTTTTTGTGTCCTTTCATCTCTGTTGCTTTTATTCGGCGGACTGCATCGCAATACAACGCGAGACTGCAGAGTGCGAGTCACCTGTAGCACCGCCCGCGCCTGTACATGCACTGTGTGCACCGAGCATGTTTTGTATGGAGTACTCCGTGGAAAAGTACATGTTGCATGTACCTGTACAAGTATCCTGTACATGTACGGCGTTGCTCAAGGAAGGAGCGACCGTGGTGCCAGCGCAAAATCTTTCATGCCACACAAATCACTTCTCGTTTGTACAAAGTAAGGTACACCGTAGGCCTTATATGCTCGATGTGTATTGAATCAGAGCTGCAGAATGCTACGAAAGCAGCTTCATAGATCTTTTTTTTTTTTTTTTTTTTGGCTCTTCCGCTTCGTTAGCTTGCATCGTGCTGAACTGACGTGGGTTTGTTTCTACTTTGAGAATCCATCTCCCGTCGTACCCGCCTGCGTTAGCGGCCAGGCCAGTGGCCAACTAGTGCCTTGGCTCCGCTTCACGTTTTTTGTATGACGGCAAACCGCCTCAAACAGGGAAATCGCAGCCACGGTCGCTCCTTCTTTGTACGGAACGGTACGTTGTGTGTCGTACTGGGCTTTGTAAAGTACTCTGTACTCCTGGCCTTTTCCTCCACGCTTCCACTCCTTCTCTCTTCCCTTTCTTGTTGTTCCCTGTTCACTTTTTGTTTGTTGGCAGCCTCTGCGCACGCACGAGCACGGGCATCTCGTTTTAGTCGGTCGCTTCTTCCTCTCGCCGGCTGTGCTCCTTCCTAACTTTGCGCCCGCCATCATTCAGACTCCGCCGCGACCTGTCCTTTTTCTCCGCCCTCTTTACCCTCTTGACTTTTTGCTGTTTTTGCTCTTTTCAACTCGCCAAATACAACAGCCAGCAAAAAATATCAGCCAGCACGGGCCAGTCCGCCCGCACGCCGCCCGCGACTCTCCTTGCATGCCGCGTTGCCAAACGACATCGGCCTGCCCTGACGGACGCGTTTCATATGCATCTGCCTCCATCTCTCTTACAGCCCTAGTTGAGCTAGGGCTGCGGCAAATCCGACGATATCACTCTTTCCCCCTTCACCTTCAAACAACCACCTCTTGACAACCCCACGGCCTCGTGGTGTCGGCTTCGACGTTGACTGATCGCGACGGCATCATTCCACCTCACCTTCTCCCGCTACCATTTCCAAGCCCATCAGCGGCCTCGATCAATAAGCAAAAACGGCGTTCGCTTGGGCCCTCCATCTTCTCACGGGCCCAGGCCCGAGAACCGCCATTGTTTGGCGGCCCTGTCGACGCCTTTTTACAACCGCTTGACGGCAGCCAGGGCCATTCACACTCCTTTGCCCTTGCCTTGACCACTTTCTAAACATTGTCTCCCTTTTTGCTTGCATTTTCTTTTTGCCTTTTCTCTCCCCCACGTCACGATGGAGCAGCCTGTGGTTCAGATGCGCCAGCAGGGCGGTCTGGCCATGTCACGATACTATGATACCCATTTGCCTTTTCACCAGCAACTCACACCCGAGCAGTACTTTGCTGTCGTGCAGCAGCAACAGCAGCAGCAGCTCCAGCTCCAGCTCCAGCAGCAGCAACATCAGCAACAGCTCCTCGCCAACACTCATCGCCCCAATATCTCCCTCCAGAACCACCACCAGTATCTCTCGCAGAGCCGTGCAGCACGACCACAAGCTGCACAACAAGGCCATGCCGCCACTCCCAATGCCGCCAATACTGGCTCCGGCACTGGCTCCGGCTCCGGCGTCACCTTTCCTCAGCGCGCCGCTACCCTCCCCGGATCTGCAGCCCAGCGTGCTGTGGATCACCAGCTGCGTCGCAAGACGCCCAGCGGCACAATCGACGCCGGCTATGATGGTTCGCCAGCCGGGCTGGCCACTGGTCCTCCGCCGTTCAAGCAGATGGCTCTGTCTTCATCCTCCAACGTCTTCCTCACTCCGTCTGCTCGCGCCGATGCAACTGGCCTGGCCATGCAGCCCCAATCCGCCCTCTTCGACCCATCTTTTATCCAAGGTGTGTCCAACATGACCGTGCCCGGACTTGGCCAAGGGAATGCTCCAACAAATGGAACCGTCATCAATGGTGTCAACAGTGTCAACAGTGTCAACAATGTCAATGTGGCGGTGCCCAGTATGCCCAACGTGGCCAACAATGCCAACGCTGCCAGCATGAATGCTCAGATGCCACTCAACACGGCCAACACCAATCTTGGCTTCACCTTTCTACCGCAGCCCGTCTTTGCGCCCTCGTACCAGATGTCCCCCGGTTTGACCGCCTTTAACGCTACCAGCTTCGATTCTCGGCCGCTCTGGCCCGGAAATGCCATGCTCCAGGGATTTCAGCAGCCCTTTCAGGCGTTTGCCTATCCCAACACCAACCCCGCGGCTACTGGCATGAACGGAGTCAACAGCATGAACGGAGTCAATGGGCTCAACGGCATGAATGGTATCAACGGTATGAACGGCATGAACGGCATGAACGGCATGAACGGCATGAACGGCATGAACGGCATGAACAGCATGAACAGCATGAACGGCATGAACGGCATGAACAGCATGAACAGCATCAATGCCATCGGTGGAAACGCAAATGTTGGGAGCGGCATCCTCAATGCCAACGGCTCCGTCGCCAACATGGCCCTCGTGTCCCAAAATGCCGGGTACGATGGCATTCTGCCGGCAGCTGCACAGCCAGTGGTGTCTCCCGACGGACCTCTTCACACTTCGCTGTTTGGCCAACAAGCAGCCGCTCCCTTTGCTCAGGCGGCAGACCGTGTGCCGGGCATGTTTGCTCAAAACGCGCAGAGCCAAGATGTCAAGATGACCAGTCCGACCACGTCTGTTCAATCGCCCGTCAAAGCCCTCGAAATGCTGTCCATGGGAGCCGAGTCTGCCACATCTACGCAGCAAAAAGCTCTACTTCTTGCCGCAGACTCTCCCGAGCAGTATAAGAAACAGGTGCTCGAGAATGCGGAAAAGGTCTACGCTGAGCTGCTGATGCGTCTCACACACACAAAGCGGTCTCTCAATGGTCGGCCCTTGCCAAGCCTCCGCGCCAATATGTCCATCATGGGCATGTACGCCAACGTTCAACAAAAGCAGCTTCAGGCTCGGCGCGAGCTCCAGCAGCGCCAGCAAATGGCGGCTACGGGTGTGCTCCCCAACAACCCTGCAGCACAGAACCTCGCGGGGCACTTGTCGTCGGGACACAATCTCGATGCGGCTACAATGAGCAGCGCATACCCCTTCCAAGCACCGATGGGAACCATGGGCACCAGTCTATTCGCGCCGCAGGTGCTTCAGGTGCCCCAGGTGCCCATTCGCCTGCAGGCGACAGGCGCCCTCGATCTGTTGACCACTCTTTGCGAGCAGAGTGGGTGGAAGTGGGTGGAGGGCATGCATCTTGGTGCTTGCTTGAACTATGTGCTCGAGAAGTTTGAGCATGCCCTGGAATGGTTCAAGCGCGTTCTCACGCTTCGTCCGGACTCTGTCGAGGTCATGTCCAACGTTGCTGCCACGCTTCACTGCCTTGGCCGGCGTGACGAGGCCATTAAGTACTGGTCGCGCGCTGTCCGCACCAAGCCCAGCTATCTGGAATCGGCAGAGCACCTTGCCGGAGCCCTAACGGCCGAGCACCGACACCGCGAGGCGGTAGAGATTATCAGCTATGTCCAGACTACTCTGCAGCTGAAAAGGCCTGGCGCTACAACGGCCAACTCAACGGCGACAACTTCCTCCACTGGAACTTCTGGATCGGTCACCATGGCAGGTGCGGCAGAATCTACCGTCAAACAGGAGCCATCAAACGCTAGCGGGGTTGCAGGTGCAAGTGCAGGCGCCTCTGAAGCAACAGTCTCCGCCTCCAAGAGCTCCCAGGCGATTGCTTCTGATGCCGTATCCGCCAACGCCGCCACAGCTGCCACCTCTGCAAACTCTGCCGAGTCTGCGGCGCCCGCCTCCTCAACTGGCGATGTGAAGACGGTATCTTCTGGTGTTGCGGCCACGCAACCTGGGTTTGGTAGCAGTGGCTACGCAATCCCCGGCCACGACAATGGCAGAATGTTGAGTCTCATCCACATGAAGGCCAACATCCTGTACGCCTTGAAGGATACAGCCGCTGCTTCCGAGGCATACGAAGAAGCCGTGTTGATTGGTGTCGGTCGGTCGTTCCGCAACATGGCGCACCTCATCCAGCATATCCGCGCCGGCCTCGCCACTGAACCAGCCCAGAGCATCGGCGGCACTTACCTAGCGCACTCGCCCACCGGTCCTCCGCTGCTGCCCCCCGAAGCTGCCAAGCACACAGCCAAGCTGACCTTCCCGCACACCAACGGTCAGCTGCCCGGCCTGCACTACATCACCGATGTCTTCCTCAAGAAGACGGCTATCGCGACAACCAGTAACGCCTTGCTGTCCATGGCCAAGATTCTGCAAGATGGCATGGCTAGCTCCGGATATGCCGCATCGGGGGGCAGCAACCAGCTGACGGCGGTCGGCGACATCCTGTCGCTGTACTACCTGTCCATGGCGCTGCAGGAGAGCCCATCCACGGCCAACAATGTGGGCATTCTTTTAGCCAGCGTCCAGCAGGCCCCCGTCCAGCAGCCGAATGAAGCTCGGGCTCAAGCTCAGATCCAGCAGGCCCAGGCCCAAGCACAGGCCCAGGTACAGACGCAACTGCTTCTCGCACAACGTATGCAGGGTCACCAAGCCATGATCCCCAACAAAGCCCTCATTCCCATGGCAGCTGCAGCCGGAGCGGTTATCCCGCCGCAACCTGTGCCTGCCGGCATCATTCCTGGAAGTGGCCTGGCTCTTGCCTTTGCCTACTACAACTACGGTCTGCAGCTGGATCCCAAGCACGTCCATCTCCACACCAATCTCGGAAGCTTGCTCAAGGATGTCGGTCACTTGGACTTGGCCATCAAGATGTACGAGCAAGCCGTTGCTTGCGATGGCAACTTTGACATTGCCCTGACGAATCTCGCCAATGCCGTTAAGGATCGTGGGCGCGTTGCCGAAGCCATTGTGTACTACCGCCGGGCCGTCACCTCCAACCCCGAATTTACCGAGGCTGTGTGCGGTCTGTCGACTGCGCTCAATTCCGTCTGCGACTGGAGTGGCCGTGGCGGTGTTGTTCTGTACGGTGGCCGCTACGACCGATGGCATGTGGATGACACGGGGATGCTCGTTGATGTTCGCCAGCAGGGCCGTGGCTCTGGTCTCATGCAGCGTGTGGTCGACATTGTGGCTCGCCAGCTCAAGGAAGCATCAACGTGGGGCCATGGTGTGTTGAATGAAGCCGTCATGGCCTCGCTTGCGAAGCAGCTCAAGCAAGCTCTCGGGGCCACCAGCGAACAAGACATCTTGCGAGAGCTGCAAAAATGGGCGCGCCAGCCGTGGGAGGGTTCTCGTGTTCTTCGCCTTGTCGAGCGCGCGACGCGCGTCATCATGCACCGCTGGTACAAGGACCGCTACATCCGCGGCGTCGATGCACCCAAGGAGACCTACCTGCGTCCGCGCCCGCCCACGAGCCTGCCTGTTCCTGGAGCGCCGACTGTGCTTCCGTTCCACACGTTTACGTGCCCGCTGCCTGCCAAAGAGGTCCGACTCATTTCTCAGCGGAACGCTCTGCGCATCTCGTCTTCCACGCTGCGAGCGCCGTGGGTGCCAGCCACTGTCTACCCTCCCCCGGCACCGCCGCAGCCGCAGCTCAACATTGGCTACATCTCGTCCGACTTCAACAACCACCCCCTGGCGCACCTGATGCAGTCCGTGTTTGGGTTCCACAACCCGGCACGTGCAAAGGCTTTCTGCTACGCAACGACTGCGGGTGACAAGTCGATCCACCGCCAAAAAATCGAGCGCGAGGCCTCTGTGTTTCGTGATGTGACAAACTGGCCGCCTGAGCGTGTCATTGAGCAGATCATCAAGGACGGCATCCATATCCTCGTCAACCTCAATGGCTACACTCGGGGTGCGAAAAACGAGATCTTTGCTGCGCGGCCAGCCCCAATTCAAATGGCTTTCATGGGGTTTGCGGGTACGCTTGGTGCGGAGTGGTGCGACTACCTGCTGGCTGATACGACGGCCGTGCCACCGTCCACGCTGCGTCCCTGGCGTGGCAATGTTGGCATCGAGGATGTCTTCCGCGATGAGTCTGATGTCGATAACGGAAACTGGATCTATCCCGAGAACATCATCTATAGCCGCGACACCTTTTTCTGCTGCGACCACAAGCAATCGGCCGACCCTTCAGAGCGCGCCTTGACCTGGCGCGATGAGCAGCGTCGTCGTTGGAAGATGCGTAAGGAACTGTTCCCCAAGCTCTCTGACGACACCATCATCCTGGGCAACTTCAACCAGCTCTACAAGGTACGTGGCGTTTGCTGTTCTGCGTTTTTTTTTTTCAATACTGTTCCATGCTAACTGACTAGATCGACCCGACAACATTCCGAAGCTGGCTCCGCATCTTGGCCGGCGTTCCAAACGCCGTGCTCTGGCTTCTCCGGTTCCCCGAGCTTGGCGAGAGCAATCTCCGCAAGACGGCCACGTTGTGGGCGGGCAAGAGCGTGGCTGACCGCATCATTTTTACGGATGTGGCACCCAAGCACCTGCACATTACGCGTGCCCGCATCTGTGACCTCTTCCTCGACACGCCCGAGTGCAACGCGCACACGACAGCAGCCGACATTCTGTGGTCGAGCACGCCGCTCCTGACGCTGCCACGCTACGAGTACAAGATGTGCTCGCGCATCGGCGCCTCCATTCTCAGAGGCGCCCTTCCCAAGGATGCCGCCGGCAAGCAGGCAGCCGCCGAGCTGATTGCCGAGGACGAGGACCAGTACGAGAAGGCCGGCATCGCCTTGGCTAGCAGCCTCTCGTACCGCATGGTGCGCTCTATGCCCACAGATTCTGGTCCGGGTGAAGTCTACGGCGAAGGCCGTGGCCGTCTGGCCGATCTCCGGGCTCTCCTCTGGAATCACAAGTGGTCGTGCGGTCTCTTTGACACTCGCCGCTGGGTTTCTGACCTTGAAGATGCCTACGAGGAGGCGTGGCGTCGCTGGGTCAGTGGAAAGAGTGGTGACATCTACCTGTAACCGTCGACTCGGGTCTTGATTCGGCTTTTTTTCCTGATTCGATCTCTTTTTCTTTTCCTTTTCCCTCCTCTTTTTTGTCTTTTTTGGCGTTATGTTTTGGCATGTATTTCCGGCTACTGTTTCGAGCCACCGAGCTTCGAACAGACACACTTTCGGAGTTTTCTTTTTTTTTTTTTTGTCGCGTTTCACGGCTTGTCCCTTTAGAGAGGGCAGACGGAGCGATTGAATTTTCTTGTATTTTTTGTTTTGGGGAAATGTGTTGAAGACTATCAAGATTCATGACTGGCCTGTTAATTTTCTTTTTCGTTTGCGTGTTCTTTACCTGTTCGTACCTAATGTATTTTATATCAGCGGTTTGCTGTTAAAGACACCCTTTCTACTTAACCTGCTCGCATATTTTAAGTGACTTATTGGCATGTTGTTATTATAGTAGTTTCTATTATCGTAAAAACAGCTCCAGCTTTCAAAAAAAAAGACAAAAAAATCTAGCCTTAAACAAAGGCAAAGAAAAAAAAAGATAAAAAAACGTACAGCAGCGGGTATTCGCTGGTCGTCACCGACCCAACTACTAATCCACCGATTACTGGTTTAACTAGGGGAGAGCGGACGGGATCCCGTGCTTTCCAGTATCTATGGCCGTACGTGAAAGAACTATAATATGACCTTGCTTACAAGGCTAAGTTCTTTCCTTTAGCGGCTGTTGATCGCTCCTTTTTCGCACACCTATATGTGGAGGTTGAAATGCATCTACAACCTGCTTGCGCGTTGAAAGCATACTCTTCATATCAATTCTCCTCAACTGCCGTCATGACTCTTTACACATGAATTACATTATGGCGGGCACAGTCGATGCGATTTCTCTGGAGAGAGATGTGCCTTTTCAAAGAAGGCCGTCACCGAATGGTCGGCTAACGAGGTGATACAGGCTACCGCGGTACATGCTCTTTCCGACAGAACGGGAAGGAGCGACTGACCACTATCCATGGCGACTTCCTTCTCTGGCAATCGTAGATGGGCCAACGCCAGTTGTTTGAGGCCACATTGATGGTCCAAAACATCAGGCACGCGTCCAAAGGCACCCGTTCACTATCCCACGCACCCCGCTGCCGAGTTCACGATCACGATTCTGCTGCACGTCCAAAGAGCCAAAGACGCCATGGAATCACCAGCTCGCCGTTCATCGATCTCTGTATCGTGGCCACATCCGGCGCCACGAGCCGCAGAGGGCAGCAGAGAGCCATCTCAAGAGCAAACGAGAGGAGAAGCAAAGGAGGCGCAAGTGCGGACGGAAGAAGGGACGTCAGGCGGAGGTCTCGGCACGCGCCGGCGCCTGGTCAAGTCGCTGCTCAAGATGCCGAGTTCCTTCACCCTCCGTCGAAGCTGGAGTCGTGGCAAGAAGCACAGAGAGCTCAGCGGCAGTGCTGGAGGCAGCGGGACCACTACACCAGCTGCCACACCGGCCGCCGAGGTACCGACTGTGCAATCAGACGGCAGCCGGGCACACTCACGGCCTAGGACAGCAGACGCGGCGAGGGACCCTCTGTCATGTTCACCTTTAGCAGCACCGGAGCTGTTACCAGAGGCAGCCCGCAGTCGTTCACGCACAGCACTTTCACCCTTTGCCAGGCCCTGGATGGGATCTCGGCGCTCCAGCTCGTTGTCTCTCACAAGACGAAGCGGCTATGGAGATGAGGCGGGTGGTGTCCGCAGTAGAGATGGCACCCCTGCCGAGGCCAGTCCAGAGAGAGTGGGCTCTCGGTCAGGTTCACGCTCGGCTTCTCGCGCACGCAAGGATTCCGGGGGCGCCGAATCTGGCCACGGCTCATCTGCGGAAGGAGCATGGGGATCCGGCAGTGTCGAGCCTGCGAGGGCTGAGAAACAACCTTCATCGAGAGGGCTCCCCTTTGGCACACTCCGGGACAAAGACAGGGCTGATCGTCCGCTCTACGACCGAATCATCAATGTCGACCCCGAGGCGAACAACTGGAAGCGGCCTTCCTTTGACAAGATGGTGGACCAGTTGATGACAGCGGCCACTGCCCAAGAGCGTCCGCCACCGAGACAGTCGCCCGACATCAAGGAAGTCTTTTCCACGACGACGTATTTCTCAAAGGTAGACCCGCATGCGCCTGTTGCCAGCAGCTCCAGTCTTGGGGGCGGTGACAATCCGATCCCTGGGCGCTATCGCGCCGACATTGCGCATGCAGCAGAATGCATGCAGGATATGCGTCAAGCGCTTGAGGTGCTAGACGAGCGGGCGACCACAGCGGAAAAGGAGCGAGACAAAGACCTGAAGACGTTCGCTAATCTCGCTGATGAATGGATGGCCCGAGAAAGAGAGTGGGAGGCCGAGGTTGGGCGGCTGACGGGAGAGCTGAGCCGGGCGACCACTACCGGACAGCGGGAGCATGGAGGCGTTTCCGCCCCGGAAGCCGCAGCCCCAGATACAACGGCATCTCTGGATACGAACGACTTTTTCAGCCGGGTGATTGATGCGGTGAAAGAGACGGCCTTGTCAGTGGAGCAGACGGCCAAAGACAATGGTGTTCCAAGTACGTGCATCCATGGACATGCAACGTTTATTGATTTGAAGCACTGACATTTATTAGGTCGGACCAAATATCGGCCACCTCCAGCTATCCTGGACCAGCACAAGGACAGGATTGCTAGCGAGAGGTTGTACCATAGCATGAGCCGAGCACAGCGTCGTGCGTTGCGTGGACGGCGCAAAGACACGGGGCCGACGACATCTCATCTTGGGGTAAGAGACCAGGTCAGGCACGAGGTTGAAGTCGAAGTGGAGCGCCTGAAGCGCAGGATTTTGGGCACTACACCTGCCTCTCGGGATGGGAGGGATGTCGAGGAAGGAGAGGGACGAGAGGAGGATGGCAATGCTGGCGAAGGCCCATCGACGGAATCTCGCAGCAGACGACGGGGAAAGACGCGCTCGGGAGGCGAGGAGACCCAACCAGCCGCGGACGATAGAGCGACAGACAGTGCAGAGCAACAGGAGGCAGGAGGCCAGGGAGAGCCAGGCACGGACGAGGAGTCGAGCAGCACAGACGAGGACCTGGAGACATACTTGGCCAACAAGCCGCCGTCCCCTGACAAGCGTTCGCGTCCCAGCAACCAGGACACAGGAGAGAGCGGCAATGAATCCGAGACGGCCCACGAGACTGTCTCTACGCAGTGAACCAGTTGTCCCCTGCCCCTCTCGGTGCGCATTGGTGCAAAAGGGGACGTTACAGCATGACAACCGACGAAGGTTCAGGGACTGCACGAGGTGCTTGCTGTCACCTGTCCGGCAAAATGAGTCTTTGTCTGGCTGTCTCACCACTCTGTACTCCGCACGGCATGGTGTTGGTTGGCTGCCTCCTTTTTTTGTTTTTGTTTTTCTTCTTTTTTTTTTTTTGCTCTCGGGACTCGAGAGTTGAAGCAACTGCCCAGATCCATGCTGCATCATGCAAGGAATATTTGATACGCAAAAATCAATATTTGTTAAACAGTAATAAGAGAGAAGGGGGCGTGTGGACGAGAGGCATGGACAAAAGACAGTCCCCAGGACACCGAGAAAGCGCATCATCAGTGACGATGGCCCAGGGGAAGGTGTTGTGGGCAAAAGCAAAAACCTAGCGGGTTAATTCAAAAAAAGCAAAAGCAACCACGATGAGATCCAGCTTCACGCCTCTCCGTCCCATTTCGATCTGGCCATTTCTTTTTCTTTTTTTTAAAAAAAAATTGGGCTGTGGCTTGCAGGGACATATTAGATCTAGGCTGGCATCGCGGAGCTGGTGTGGCTTTCCGGCTGTCTTTTTTGTTTGATTTTGTTTGCATCCGCCTACATTTGTCGATATTCTCCGGGGTGGATGCATCAACATCAACACTCTGCGAGCTATATGCCGACAGCAACGTCCCCGAAGTCTGGTCTGATCGACAACGTCTCCATGCAGAGTTCCTCTTTGTGCTCGAGAGGCCTCCGCGCAACTACTGGCACTTTGCCAGGCACCGTCGCTGTCGGTTCTCCCTGCCGCGGGGCCCGCTGTCGTCCCCGCTGTCGTCCCCGCTGTCCCCGCTGCCCGCAGGTGCCGCAGGGCGACGGCGACGACAAGAAGGGTGCCAAAAACGACTAATAGCGATCAAAGCGGACCACGAACGTCCAACGCTCGGTGCACCGTATACTCCGTACCACATTCTCTATAGTTCCCGGGCAGCCGTTGTCTCTCAAGTCCTGTCAGTGGCACGGCTACCGAAGCTAACTCGGCGCTATTCACGCCACATTTCTCACAAACGTACTTTTGTACTGAGCTAACGAATAGCTGCCCCCCTCACAACTTTCTTATTCTAGGAGGGGGGCGTGTGGTCTATGGCCTGTGGTCTATGGCCTGTGGTCTATGGCCTGTGGTCTATGGCCTGTGGTCTATGGCCTGTGGTCTATGGCCTGTGGTCTATGGCCTGTGGTCTCTGGTCTATGGTCTGTTGTCTTTGGCTCCAGTTGTTGTTGTTGTTTGGTACACGCCAGAGTAGTCGTCCCTCTAGCCGCCCGCCCTTTACTCTCTGGAGTTTTACTTGTGTGTTTCTTTGCTGTACGCACACCCCCCTCGTCTCCTCTTCCCTTTTTCATTTCTTTTTTTTTTTTGTGTGTGTATATTTGCCTCCTTTTTTGCTTTTTACCGTACGTACTTCCATACCAGCTCACCGGTTTTCTGGCTCTGGGCCACAGCTCGACGGTACTCTGAACATGTATGGTTCTTTGTCCGGCTGAAAAAACTGGGTTCACGCCTCACGTCCTCCCGTCCTTTTTTCTTATAATTTTTTATGATTTTTTTTATTTGGCTACCTATTTTTGACTATTTTGCATTTACCCTTTTCTCCGGCAGGCCGCCGGCCAGGCCGTTTCGAGGGTAGCGTATCGGCGAGCGGAGTCCCAAGGTGTGTGTGCCGGACACGCCGCTCGATTTCAGTGTGTCGCGGTCGAGTTCAAGGTGTGTCACGTGGGTCTTGATCTGTAGATTTTTATGCAAAGTAAAATCCTTCAATTTTTCCACTGCATGAGATTTTTTTTTTTTTTTAGAAATTACTAATTTCTGACTACGACTCTGTCTAATACGGGGGGCAATGACATCAAAAATGGCGTCGACGCGTTGGGTTTTCACATGCCAAAATGTATGTAAAAAAGCCCCGAATGAGCCACCACAACGAGAGGGGTATAGAAAGGCTTCAGCTCGTAAATGGGTTTATCAGCCCATGCGCGCCTTTCGCGGGGTATGGAGTATGCATACGAGTAGTCTGTGAGGAGGCACAATGGGAGGCGAACAATGCAAAACGTGCAAAAAGTGCAAAACTGCAAAATGGAGATGCAGAAACGAGTATGCAACTGAAGAAAAAAAAACAATCCTTCCGCACGTTGCATGGCATTGCATGAAAGACTTTTTTTTTGGCACGTGCATACGGAGTACTCGTAGCAGTCCTGCACTGTCAATTCTTCAGTGCTCGGAGCCGCCGCTAAAAAAAAATCTGCAATGCAAGACGCAAAAAAAAGAGGAGTGCCGTAATGTTGCAAACTGTGGTTCGTGAGGATCGTAAAGCAACGTACGACGAAATTCCTGCACACGCATGATTTTTATTTTTTTATTTTTTACCGGTGATGTTCCCAAATTCGTAAAACTTCACATGCCACAGCGGGTATCTCCGTATTGTTACTGGCTACTGCATTTTGATTTTTTATGCCTATTGTTTGGTTGTGTGGTCGACGGGAATTCTGTCTCTCGTCGGGGTTTCTTTTATTAAACGTTCTGCCACCATTGCGACGTCGGCCTGTCCGATGTGTATAGAGCACATGCATGAGATACGGGTCGTGAGAAAAAATACAAAAAAAAAACTCTGCAATGTGACAGGTGCAACGCTGTCAGAGCCCACTGCCCTGCAGAGGAAGAACATATCCAGATGCCGATTCAAAAATAAAAGATAAAAATAAATGTTCGTTTTTGAATAAGCGTCGTAAGTTTCCATACGTTGACATGTGCCCTACACATGTCAGATATCTTACATGCCAGATCTCTGTACCTTTCTCACACGATCTAGTGAGTGCGGATCAATCCCGCAGTTGTATTTCCATTTCGGGTAAAAAAAACCACCAAAAGATCAAGACGACTTAGTGCCTTGTTTTTTATGATTTTTTTACCGAATTTTTTTTTTGCCCTACCCGTATTGTCACCCTTTGCTGGTATTTTTTTTTTTTTTTTGGCAAGTCGTCTCCCGGCCTTGTGGCCCAGTTCAAAGCCAAGAAAAGCCAAGGCTCGGTGTGCCACCGGCAGTCCTCAAGTCCTCAAGTCCTCAAGTCTTCAGCCTTTTTTAGATGCAACGATGTGGGTATGAGTCTGCCAGGTATTGGCATTGACATCGTATTGTCGATGTTATGACGTGATGTTCACGATGGCATGATACCCCCCGTATAGTCCCCGTCGAGATTGGTATTTCCAGCCAAAAAAAGGTCCCTTTTGCTATCATTTCATTGTTTGATTGCTTCCAGGTCCCCTCGCTTCTCCTTTCCCCGAGCCCTCGCTTACAGCATTAACCCCAATTACATCTGTCACCTTACCCTCCTTTTTTACCGTCCAATGAAAAATCCGGTGTACCTGGACAGGTTTCCTGTCGCCAGTGTATCCTTGGCTGTGGACCGACCCAACGATTCTTCGCATTCGGTTTGGGCTATTGTTATTTGGCCACACACGAGTACTTTTTGGTTCACCCCCCTCGTACGTTTTCCTTTTGTCGTGCGCACGTTTCTTGACAAAATTTGCCCCCCGACAAGAGCCAAGAGGTATTGTATGGCTTCTCTTTGGGGCTTAGCAGCCGTCACCCGTAGCTGTCGTCGGACGGACGGAGAAAACGGCCTTTTTTTGTGCGGTACGGCACAGACAAGCTTTGCACAATCTACCGGCACCCTGGCGCGGCTCCGTATTCAGCACCTTTTTTTTTCATATGTGCATGTCACCGACCGGTTTTTCTTCATTCGGTGGCGTTGCCATGTATGTCACTGCACTCGCGCGGTAGGCTCTTTGGTTTGTGGCGAGTACATACTCCACGTCCTTAGTGGCCGGTCCCCGGTTTGCTGGACCGCATCTCCGGTTTCTTCAAGCTGGTAGCCTTTTATGTCGTTTTCCTTGTTTGATCTCTGATGAGATATCCCAAGCATCGTGTAGATGTGGAGGTCCTTGGCAAATGTTTTTATTTCATAATAGCCTATGATGGTTGCTTATAGTTTTGTTGTTGGTATGGATGCTTGTTGTTGCTTTGAGGCGTCCTTTTTTTATTCAATTTTTATACAGAAAATTACAATAATCTTGGTTAATTCGTTTTATGTATGTGCGGGTTTCTTTTTTTCTAAGGCGCCTTTCCATACAACCAGAAATTAACCGGATAACCATGATGTTGGCTCTTTAACAACATTATCATTTACACCTCTCGGCCAATCAGGTTCACCAACCATCACAAAGACATTACGACTTGAAACGACGCGCTTACTCCGTAGACCAAAAGACTACATGTAAAGCCTCGGGCCCTCTTTTATTCGGGTTATAAGTTAATACACGAATTGCCACTGAACCTCGGCCATGACGCCCAGCGTTTTGTTTTGTGCACATCAACCCCTTTTTCCTTTGCCCATCGTCACAAAAACGAGGCAAAAGTGCAGGGTAATGTGTACTTTGTACACATGGACGTACGAGTACTTCGTACGGCCGAGGAGCATCCAGACATGAACAAGACACAACTCCCAAAAAGGAGCATCCTCCGCTCGGTGTCTTGCAGCTTTGCTGCTGGGGGGTGTGTGTGTACGATACTCGGCACAGCGGACGCAGTGGTGCTCGGCAGCAATGCGGTGCATCGGTGGTAGCTCCGCTACAGAGCTTTTCCACGTCCTACGGGCCATGTCCCTGTTCCCTGGGACTCCTCTCCGCGAAGCACCGTGCGCATCTCGAATATTTCTACAAGAGTCTCGCATTGCAACCAATAGAATGCTTCTGTTTGCACGTCGCCGAACTTTGCTTTGCAACCGTCGTTTTCTATTTCGTAGCCGCTGTCGACATGTCATATTCGCAACCATTCGCAACCATTTGCAACCTTGCAAATACCTGGCACAGCCCATACGAGATCGCTCGCAAACGGAGAATATTGGAAATCGAAATCTCATGCCGATGCGAGATATAACGTATCTTGCTATCTTGCCGCGCAACGATTAACGACTCGACTTTTTTCTTTTTCGCAACAGGGGGGGCACAAAGTGTGACGCACGCCATGATCGCATATGCTATCCGACCCTTTTTGCCGTGTATCTTACAAAAAAAAGTGTAGAGATGCGTACGCCGAATGCAAACCCTCACCGAAAGTGCAAAGTGGTGCATATATTATTTTGTTTTTCTCTACTGCAGTGTACGAGATGGTCAGACTGTCGCGAAGATCTTCCACGTGCCCAGCGAATTGTATTATTTTTCCGAATTCCACGGCTGCCTCTGCCGGATTTCCCATATCCCTTTCCAGCTTTCCCAGGACCCTCTCTGCTTTCTCCATTGCCCTGTCTCCCTACATATGAGATGAATATTTTACAGTCCTTTTCGACATTGTTGATTTTCCCAATTGTATGGATCTACAAAAACACATACCATCTATCACATTCGCAGGTGAGACCGATGTCCGTCCGATCCTGCACCTCTTATTCCTCATTCCAGGCAATTTGCCAGTGCCAGGGGTCCCTTTTTTTTTGCAGCGGGTTTTCCATCTCACCCGCTCTTGGATCGACCGCCTTCTGTCGTTTTTTAGGTATGTCCCCGTGCCGCTCTTCTCCTGACCAGGAGGGGGGGGGGGAGGGGTGGGGTTCTGTAAAAAGGTACATCCCAGATGTACATGCACACTGCATAGAATAAAATAGCGGGGATTTCCCTTTTTGGAAGCATTGCGCGCCCGCTCTGTTTCTTTGCCAAGCCATCGACATTATTGTAAGGAGTGTACACGAATGAAAAAGGAGAAAAAATTGCCTACTGTTTGGAAAAACAACATCAAAAGAAAAGCAGACAAGCAGAAAAAAAAAGGTTTGGCTGTTTAAGAAAAATAAAACATGCTTTCTACGAATGGTAAAGCATTGTCTTTGCACTTTCTGGTTCAGCCCTCAAATACCAGCCAGCCGTTGCACCAGAATCGATAAAACCAAAATAATTGCGGGGCCAGCATTCCGGCAGAGAAAGAGCCTCCGGTCGATCTGCCGCGCCTCTTTTCTTTGGGCGATTTCCATGGACGGTACACCGTGGGCAGACAGTGTGGCACTGTGGGTGGGCAACAAACGCACGGAGAAGCAGAGAGGAGGAAAAAAGGGGACAGGGCGGAGGGGGGTGTGCACGGAAAGAGGTGGTACGTGCGCTGCATACAACGGGCGCATCTGCACAAGAAAAGAGTGGGGCGATACATGGTACAAAGAGAATGTACTTCTCGTACATGCATGTACACATGCACACCTCGGTTAGAGCACAAGGGGCGCTCCGTATATGTAGTACATGTACTGTGCTCATACATCGTGTATGATACTCCTGCGCTGCCCTGCATCTGGTGATCGTAATAACGGTCACTGGGCTCCACCGATCGCAGGGCCATGTAAGTACATGTAGGCCTGAGGAGGTATGGGCGGTACGGAGTACAGAACGCCCAACACCCTCAATGTACTCCCCCTTCCCCCCCCCCAAGCTCAAAACTGTGGCCAACTTTACTCGTAAGAAAAACAAAATAAACAAAATAAAAGACAAGCCCACAATGACAAATCTTTGTTGAACCGAAAGCGAGACATTGAAGAAGAAAGTATACCCATCGCATTGTCAAAGAAAAAGGATGCGAAAAAGAAGCAATGAAAAACTGACATGCGTCATATCGCGGTAATTTGCTGAGCATTTCATCACGAAGAAAACAAATGTTGACACAAAAAAAAAAACACTCCCAGTTCACCGAAGTTGCTGTTCTAGGAAGGCCCTCGACAGGCAGCTCGTAATTTCACAGGCGGCAACCAGCCGACGAGGGCGACGAGCCCCCTCCAGGGTCTGATGGCTGCTGACATGGTTTTGTCAGAGCAGTCGTTGTTTTTAGAATGACAAACAATCAAAAACAATCATGCGGTCCGCCATGCTATATCGCACTGTCTTGTGATGTCTATTATGCTTTTGCTCACAGAGTTGCGCATGTCTATCCAACACGTACAGCACTGTGAGCGGTGTACTTAGGGGGAGTTATACGCCCCAGGCCCTCTCTATTCTCCGTAATGTACGAGTAGCTTAAGATACATTATCCTTACACGTACGCCCTTTTTTTTTTCTCCCGCGTCAGATCACACAGGCGAACATTGGCGAGGGGCCAAGTTGAAAAAAACAAAATATGAGACACTTGGACAGGACAGGGGTTCGGAATTCGTACCCTGCAAATGAGCATCTGCCCTGGACGTTGAAGAATCTCGGTGTCGGAAAGAAACACGCCCCTATTTGTTGATAGTGGCACACCTGGCTACCCATACGAAAGAATGGAGTATCTGCACTATACATGTATCCGTACTCGTTGCGCACTCTGCACGCTGGGAAAAATAAAGACTGCAGTAATAAAACCAAAAGAAAAAAAAGAAGGGGTACCAACAAAAATTTAACAAATCACACAATTTTCCCAAATACTGCAATAGTATAATGTATGTGCTTATTGTGGTCGTGTGCAGACTCTTGCTCATTTGCCTTTGTCGGCAATCTTACTTTGAACAGCATGCCACGCCTGCTTTGCCCGGCACAACCCCGTACGACATACCGTTTGCCTGTCACCCTTCCACAGACTCTCTTTGCATAGCACAGACGCAACTGTCAGACCAAACAAAATAGAAGAGGAGAAAAAAAGAAAAGAAGATCGCCCATCGTTACGACTGTTGTACCCCCCTACCATCGAAAACAGACCCCTGGTCGTGCACTGAACTTGTCAAACGTCGCACATCGTACCCCGGGGTTGGCTTTGCGCTGATTGGCTCAATTACGAAAGCTTTTACGAACAAGATCCAAACGGGCGTTTGAGGGGTAGGGGGGCCCTTGTTTGGCGCTGGACCAATCCCTGACCAGCCTTACTCTACAAGTTTAGTGGCTGTCTAGCCCTGTCAGATACCCTTTTCTCTGGCGTCCTGGCTCTTTTGGAAGCTCCCAAGCTCCCCTACAGGCCCCCAGAGAATGCCCACGTTCACCGAGTACCTCGACCAGGCCAACGCGAGCATTGTGACCATGGTGCAGATCGAGACGCGCGAAGCTCTC
>JAGKRZ010000168.1:0-48717 GCA_020002355.1 Intubia oerlemansii | reverse complement strand
GGGGGGGGGAGCTGCAGCTGGACAAAGAGCAGTAAGCGGCTTTTTTTGCCCTGCTGATGCGTGAACGAAATATGGACAGATTGCTCCTGCCTTTTCTTACTCTTTCCCGGTCATTTTTCATGCATGCTAGGAGAATCAAGGAAGGTGCGATCCTTTGAAACAAAATAATTGTCTTCTCTGTGAAGCTGCCTCGAGCGCGCCTTCCGCATAATTGCCCTACCTATTACCGCACCTTTTACCTACGCGTAAGTTGCATTTCAATTTCGTACACCTATTCCTTATTGTATACGTAAGTTGTGTGCCGAAATTTTTCCATTTTTTTCCAAACTTTTTTTTTGGCAAGGCAGTTTTTTTCCCTGCTCTGGAGCGTTGTCTGTGGTTCTATCAAGATCATCCCTTGTATTGTAGGTACCTTCTCGTATACCTCTACCTACAAAGTATCGCGCTTTCCTATTTGGGGGGTACTCCGTACGAGTACCTATATGAAAGTGCTCGGTGAATTGGCCATACGGGCCGGTTTCTGTGACTGGCAGGCACGGCCCACAACGTCTCCTGAGACTTGCGCCGTCCCTGGCGCACCTTTTGCACTCGTACTCGGCGGCAGGCCATGTACATGTACACACACACGCTTTTGGCAGGCATAATCCTCAAGACACTACGATGCGGCAAGGCATGGCCGGGTGAAGCAATCTGCAGCATAGCCCCCTCTAAGAATTTAGCGTCCTGCAAAGCAGCTTCTACAAGCACGCTAGGTACTTACCTAGTCTGTAGCTCATGCAGGCTACTATGGAGTCCCGGCAAAACCTAATATGCTTGACGACGAGATGAAGCTACTTGGCATTGTACCTCCTTCCGTCCAAATTGGCTGATACACACTCCTTCTGAATTGGTTGCATGTCGGAGATGCATGTGGCAGGAGCGGCCGAGCACAACGAACCAAAAGGACACGGACAGAGGAGGCACGACCCATCGACAGGATCGCACTTGCCTCTTCCATTACCATTTGCAGAGCACGGCCCACCAGACCCCGGGCACTTTCCCCTTGCGCCTCTTGCGCCTCTTGCTGATGAGGTCGTCATTTTCCCACTCTTTTTGCTTCTCCTGACGTCGTATTCTTCCACTTGGTGTGCTTCTTTTGGGCTTGGCTTTATTTTCCTTCTTCTCTTTCTGACAACAGATCCCAGCCCGTGCCAACTGCCCCAATCCTTCTTTTCTCCATCCGCCCCTCTCCGATACTTGTCGCCCCGCAGCAGCTTGCTTTCTGATTGCCCTGGTTAATTGCTGTCGTTTCTTGTGCTTCTGTTTCGATTGACTTTCTTCATCTTTTTTTTTCTTACCTGTGATCCCCCTGCCCATGCTTGCACTTGGGACAGCAGCCGAAAACACGACGAACCCGAAACAGTGCGGCCGTCTTCTGCACCTTCCAACGACTCCGCTTGCACCAGCTACTACTTTTCTGAGAGCTATACGCCGACGCACGCGCGCGCTCTGCGCAGTCTGCCACCCCAGCTTGCCCCGGGGCTGAAACTGCCAAATACGTGTACGAAACGCCAGCAAACCTTGTTTCTTCTTACTCGCCTCATCCAGCCTGCGTCTCGTCGACCCGCTGCCGTTCCTTGGCCCAACAACCCTCGAGGGCTAAGCTCCCCCCAACTGTGCGTTCTTCAGCTCTGCGCCGACTGCTCATCCTTCCCGCCCACCCTCCCCTCGTCTCCCCCCCCCTTCCCCCACCCGCTGTCATTCTAAATTCAACTCCCCAGCACCCGACACCGTCTCTCCTTTTCTTAGTTGTTTTTATTTCATTGATCTGACTGCCTTTATCCACCCCTCCCCTCTCCTTATTACTAGAAAACACCACGCCCCTCCTCTGCCCTAAACCGCTCCCGGCCTTCGTCCGGCCCCTTTCATTTCTATAATGCCTTCCTTTTTGTCTGGCAGACAAAGCAGCCGTTCCCACCAACACCATCAGCAGCAACAGCCGCTGTCGTCCCCCCAGCCGCCGCCGCCGCCGCCGTTGCCTCTTCAGCAACCGCAACCACAGCAGCAGCAGCAGCCGCCGCCGCCGCCGCCCTTCGGAAGCCCATCTGCTATCCCGCCTGCCGTTCCTGTTTCTGGTCCCGGTACTGCGCAGGATCCCCCGTCAGCGTCGGGTAGGTTTATTCCTGTAATGCAAACGTTTGCCTGCCGCACACTTCCCGCTCTTGGCCTGTGCGCTGGCTGTACATTGTATTTGCGTGGCTTGTTTGCGTGGCTGTTTGCATGGCTCATCGGGGGTCTATCTACTTGTGGGAGAGGCGTTTAGGGCTTATATTGCAATTACTGACGGTCTTTTTTCTACTCGTGTCATGTAGCAGGGACATTCTCCAACGTTGACCTGCCACCTTTTGACCCGAATCAGCATTCTACGCAACGTCCGCTGCCTCCAGGTCCGGATGATCAGCAGTTTGCGCAGCAGCAGCACCTTCAGCAGCAGCAACAGCAAAGTTCTCCGTTGACTCCTGGCCCTGGCGCACCAGGCTTGTCCAAGTCCGGCAGCTTCAAGATTCCGCCTGGCTCTTTGACTCAGACCGGGAACAACGCACCCGGGAACTTTGATTCCCGTCAGCCCCATGCGCCGGTCGCCAGCAAACAACAAAACTTGGAGTTTCTTGAGCAAGTCTCGAGATCCCAGTCGCAACGCTTCTCTACTCAAGTAACGCATCAGCACCAGCAGCCGCAACACTACCAGTCGTCATCTCTTGGTGCAGCGTCTGTCGACGATCTGAGCAGAACCCTTGCAGGCCAAGTATCACCCAATCTCCTGAAGGAGCAGTACCAACAGCAGCAACAGCAGCAACAGCAGCAGCAACAGCAACAGCAACAGCGTCTCTCCTCTCCTCCGCAAGCACCTGCGGAAAAGACCCGAACCGGCACCCGCAAGTTGTTTAAGAGCGTCTTCGGCGGCGGTTCCGGCTCAAGCCGCAACTCCAACTCGGATTCCAACAACCGCCAGCAGCAACTGCAGCAGCAGCAATTCCAGCTCCAGCAACAGCTCCAGCAACAGCAGCAGCAGTTCCCAATTGGCTCCCCTGGTGGCCCTCCACCTGCGTCGCAAAACATTCACAACAACGTGCTTGGTCTTGCGCGGCGTCCTTCAAAGCGCCACAGCCAACAGCAACCGCCGGCTCCTCCAGCTTTGCGAACGAGTGTTGCAGACTCGCCGTCTTCGTCTGACTGGTCGCTGCATGCACAGCAGCAGCAGCAGCAGCATCGCCACCAGCAGCCGTCTCCTCTCCAAGGCACTTCTGAATTTGTTGATCAGCGGGGCGGCTATATTGAGAACGATCAGTCGCAGCAGTCCTCCATTCGTCGTGTGCAAGGTGGTGATAGTGACCAGCAGGACACTGCGCCATACAGCCCCGACGATATCGGGCGCCCTCAGCTTCCCGGAGGCGGTTTTAACCAGCCAGGCCAGGCCCTCTCTGCAGCGGATCAAATTGTATTGCAGCAGCAGCAGCAGCAGCAAGCGCCACCACCGCCGCAACATCAGCAATACCCCGCTTTGCAATACCAAAAGCAACAACAGCAGCAGGCCCCCCGTCCCGGATTTGTAGGCCAGCCAATCGCGCCCGGTGTGCAGCAGCAGCAGCAACAGCAACAGCAACAACCCCTGCAAGTCCCTTATTTGCAGCAAATTCCCAACCCAGAGACGATTTCACAATTGTCGCGCGATTCGCCGATTGCAGAAAGCGACACGGCTGCATCGCAATCACAAGCCGCTTATTCGCCGCAGGATTCGCGCCCAACGGAAGAGGGCCAGCACGGTCAACAGGTCCCACTGCAAGACTTAGCGCCAACCCCGCCCCCGCCTGTCGTCCAAGCCTTACAGGCGCAGAGCCAAGCACAACAGGCCGCCACACAGACACCGCAACAAAGTGGTACATCGTCCGACGCAGCTGCCCAGGAACAGGACTTTGCAGATCAACAACAAAACACCATGGCGGCGTCTCAGCCAGCTGCTGGCGCACAGTCACGCCGGCGTTCGCAGGATACGACCGCAGAGCGTGCCGCCGGCCAGGCACCACCTTCTGGCCCGCCGCCAAGCTATCGCCACAGCCAGGCCGTTTCGGCCGCTGCGGGCGCCGCTGCTGCGGGTGCTGCCTCCACTGGGGGGGCCGGCAACCTAAGTCCACTTCCCCCCGTCCAGCAAAACGCCGGCGGCAATGGCGCGCAGTCATACCACGAGGGCGCTTCCACCGAAGGCCGAAACAGTCCACAGCCACCAGCAAGCGAGGCTGCGAATGAGAGCGAACAGCAATACAAGAACCTCTGTAAGTTCTATTATTATTATTATTTCTTTTTCTTTTCGTTGGCTCTCTCATTCGTATCGCTCCGACGCTCTTTCATTCTTTCATATTGGAAACGACCCAAGAGAGAGAGGCACAAAAAAGAAAAAGGCTACAATGTTCTAACTCTTTTTGTAGCCTTAAAGTATAAAAACGTCAAGCGTCTTTATTTCGAGGGCAAGGCTCAGATTGAGCTTTTGTCGGGCCAGGTTGAGCACCTGCAAAATGCTATTGCTAAACAGCGCATGTCTCAGTCGCGCACGTCGCTTGACGACAACGAGTATGTGACGCGCTTCAGTCGCCTCAGCGGCGCGATCACCAACCTGGCGTTCAATATTCGCAAGGACTGGGCCAATTTGCCGCCATGGATCGAGCCGTACGCGAGCCCCGAGGCACTCAAGACGGGCAAGCAGGAAATGACGGCACTGGGTCGTGCTATCATCAGCCGTTGGGTGATTGAGGGCATTTTCAACCGGTGCTTCCACCCCGGCCTGAGCCCTGACCTGAGCCGACAGCTCAAGGAGATTGAGATGAACATCCGGCGCTTCTCGTACAAAATGAACAGCCAGGAGGAGTACGACGCGCTCACGTCCAAGGTTGTCAGCTGGCGCATGGCGACACTCGAGGGTTTGCAGGGCATCCTGGCGAGCCCCGAGAGCGCCGAGAACCGGGCCAATTTTACGCAACAGATTGCCGAGACGTTGACAAAGTACTTGTTTGGCCACCTGACCGACCCTCCACCAGCGGGCGTCGATGTCAGTGCCATCAGCATTGTGGAGCTGGCCATTGGCATTGCGGCCAACCTCCCGATGGAGAGTCGCGACGTGGCAGTGTCGTACCCGCTGCCGTTGGACAATATTGTGCCGCACATGATGGAGGTGGACAAGAATGTGCTTCCGTCTCTCGACAAGCCTGCCCCTGATGATGGTGGCGAGCACAAGGAGGGTGATGAAGAGAAGGATGCCGATGGTGGTGACGGTGATGAGCAGACAAACCGCGTTCGCAGTGGTGAGTACAATCCCCCTGTTTTTTTTTTTTTCTTTCTTTCTTCTATTTTTCTTTTGCCGTAACTAACAAAGATATAGCACACCCATCCAACGACATGCCCAAAGTCCGCTTTGCAGCTTTCTTTGCTGTCGAGGTGCGTGGCCGCCAAGTGCTGGCCAAGGCGCCAGTCTTTACCTTGTGAGACTGTGACAGTCTTTTAAGGGTTTCATAAGACGTTAAAAGACACTGCAAGGCGGTTTCCCCTGCTGTGTGAGGCGGGGCAAGTCTTGTTCCTGCATGATGTGCTTTCCCACTTTGAATGACCGCACGAGATTTCCACGATTTTTGTTCATGATTTTTTTTGAATGTTTTTGTTTTTAGCTCCAATAGTTTTGTTTATTATTTTGGCGAGAAAAATATCAGGATCATTCTGAATCTCACGTTACATACTCTTTTTTATTTGGGGGTTTTTTTTTTAAAAAAAAAAATTGCTACGCCTGAGATTTACGATGTGTTCCACGTCCACCATCATTTTCTTTCCATGCCTGCGCAGCCCTAGACGGGCAGTGGGAAACGCCGGCTGCCCCTGTATCTTAGGTACACCAGGTAGTCGAAGTTGCACCGGTCTAGGTACCTACTAGTACCTACCCTTTCACCGCCTGCCTACCTTGATACCTATCGCTTCTACAGTGTACGTCGGAATTCTGCCGTCTTTTTTTTGTCAATGCCCCTCGTTGATATACTCAACGTCAACGACGTGTGACGACATCCAATCCACGGCGGAAAACACGGACAAAATAACCGCAAAAATGGCACCACCAAAGCCGGCGCACCTCGAGCCATCAGAGCTTGGTACCAAGGAATAGTAAGTGGACATCCATGCCGGCACGTTCTGCATCAGTCTCGCCCCTCACTTCCTTCTAACAACAAAATGCAGCTGGGACAACCTTTACAAGAAAGAGCAATCCAACTATGAGGCCAACCCAGAAGACACGGGCACGGTGTGGTTTGACGATTCGGACGCCGAGGACAAGATGATCCAGTTTCTGCAGAGTCTCGACGACGAGGGCGCTCTGAATGTGCGCAGCGTCCTTGACCTGGGCTGCGGCAACGGGTCGCTGCTGCGGGCTGTTCGAGACGATTTGTTCTTGGACGCGGGCGATGACGACGATAATGACGACGATGGCAGTGGAAGCAGCAGCGATGCTGTTCGACTTCTTGGTGTGGACTATAGCCAGACGAGCGTCGATTTTGCACGGTCGATTGCAGCGGGCATAGACGGCGACAAGGATGAGCCCACGACGCCAGCCGTGGCCTTTGAGGTGTGGGATATTCTCGAGGGCAGCGCTGCCGCCTTGGCAGACCCAGCCAAAGCCGACGATGCTGCGTGCTGGGACCTTGTTCTGGACAAGGGCACCTTTGATGCCATTAGCCTGGGCCACTCGGAAAACGGCGAGGGCCAGAGCATTGAGCAGCGGTACCGGTCGCAGATTCTGCAGCTGCTCAAGCCCGGCGGCCGCTTCTTGATTACGAGCTGCAACTGGACAGAGGCAGAGCTGTGCGCGTGGATGGCCGACGACGAACAGGACAAGAAAAACGGCCAATGGCTCGTCACTGCCGGCCGCGTCAACTACCCGAGCTTCCAGTTCGGCGGCGTGCAGGGCCAGACAGTATGCACCGTCTGCTTTGAGAAGAAAGTAGCGTCGCAATAGCAGTCCTCTGGAAAAAGCAAGCACGCATAGTTTCCCCAAGACATTTAATTGAAAATAAAATATATTTCAAAGCCACAAAAGCACACAAAAAGGATAAGTGGTGGTACCAGGACAACGACGCGCTCTCACCATACTCCCAGGTCCCTCCCTCGAATAGGTTGCTCATTTCCTCATTTCCTCATTTCCTCATTCTGGGTCAGGGTACTCCTCCTTTTCCGGTGCTGGTGCACTGGCCGCCTTGGTCTCCTGAATGGCCGCGCTGTTCTCGTCCACGAGGCCTTCACGGGCCAGCTCTTGTATATGGGCCCGGCCCTCATCTGTCGTCGTATCGAGGATCTCGTCCTCCAAAGACAGAATACCGGCCTATAGAGTGGTTGTTAATAAAAGCGTACGAGCACGGTGCAGAAAGAAAAAAAAAGGAAGAAAAGAAAAGAAAAGAAATAAAAGAAAACTTACATCACCAAATAGACCGACAAGTGTCTCTGCTTCGTCCACTGGCATGCGGCCAAGAACCTCGTTGACTTTGTCAAGGCTGCCCGTCTCCAGAGCAGCACGCATTTCAGGCTTGAAGCCTTCGTAGATAGCACGGGCCTGCTTCGCTTCGGGATCCATCTTCTCGGCCTCGGCGGGGTCCTCGGGGACGACGGGCGGGATGCGGATGTTGATCACCGTGCCAGGTTCGACGGCGTGCAGCTGGATCTGCTCGACACCCTCGGCCGATCCACTGGCCGCCTGCTGCGCCTTGAGCTCTTTGACGCGCGAGCGAATCTTTTGGTATGTTTCCTGCACGTCGCCGAAAAAGAGGTCGTGCGCCTTGTGGTCCCGCGTCTCGATGCGCTTGAAAAAGATCGGCACGCCGTCGCGGCCAAGCGACCGGCAGTACTCGAGCAACTTGGCCTGGTGGACATAGCTGCGTGCCTGGTCTGACTTGCCGTCAAACTCGGCATTAAAGGCCAGCAGCATGATACCCTCCTCATTCTTCTCGGACAGGATCTGCGGGTTGGCCACAATAAAGGACCGGCTCTCAAACTGGTTCTTGGGCGGGATGGCTGCAAACTTGCGAGCAATCTCGGACGTCTCGCCGTCATTGTCATCGTCTTCGTCGTCATCGGCGGCACCGTTGCCGCCACTGCTGGATGCACCGCCAGACACCAGCGGCGTGTCGCCCGATGCAGAGACGCTACCGTCGCCTCCAATCTTGTAGTTGGGGTTCAGCAGCTCCATCTTGCCACTGCTGCTGCCGCTGTTCTCGCCTGGCTTGGCCTTGGTGACATGCGAGCTGTCAAAGCCCGTGTGGATGCCGTCGCTCGTAATCTTGCGTGACTCCTCCTGCTCGAGCTCGCCGAGCTTGGTAATCAGCTCCTTTTGGAGGTCGTTGACCTTGTCCAGGTGTCCCTGGATCTCCTCCACCATGGCGTCGTACCGTGCAGCCGGCGCCGCCGCCAGCTCCGGCCGCTTCTCGAGCGCCTTGTTGACCTGGTCCAACAGCGCCGCCATCATCTTGCTGTACGACTGCGGCTGCTCCACGTTGCGGTGCACATCGGCCGGCGGCTCCGGCGGCCGGTCGTCCTCGGGCCGCTGCCCCCGCGCGCTCTCCATGACCGCCCGGAACGCCACATCGCCCGCGCCCGTCGGCGACGCCTTGGCCTCGCTCTCGTGCGCCTTTAGCGCCGTCAACAGGCTCGTGATCCGCGCCGCCAGGCCGTCATTTACTTGCCGCTCGTACTTGAGCGTCTCGATCTGGTGGCGTCGCTGCTGCCGCTCCATATGGATCTGGTTCTGCTTCGCCCGAATAAACGACCGCTTGTCGACATTGGGATGCACCTCGATATCCGAGTCATCGCTGAGCTCGAGGTTGTCCTGGAAGGTTTGGGGAGAGAGTTGGTCAGCTATAGTCTCTTCGCTTTGAGGCTTTACTTCTTCTTCTTCTTCTTCTTCTTCTTCTTCTTCTTCTTCTTCTTCTTCTTCTTCTTCTTCTTCTACTTCTTCTCCTCTGAAAACGCTCCCCCCTCATCTTACCCATTTGCTGTAGTCGACGGGCATCTTGCGTGGGTGGGGTTGTGCAAGTGTAGAGTTGACAATGGTCGGAGATCGGAAATGTTGACACGAGATGAGTGTAGCCAAAGATTCTTGTTGTTTGTTCAAGAGGTAGGTAGGATGTTGGAATGGCGTTGCAAGAATCGTCGCGGCAGAGGCTGTATGTGTACCTGTGGCTCGCTCTTGCATCGTCTTGCCCTTCAGAAGGCCCTAGAAGATGTCGACGCGCAGCGGGAAGGTGGGGCTGAGCTAGGTAGAGGCAGGTACTTCGTAGAGCCAACCGCTCCCGTCTGCACCTAGAGGTACCAAACTACCTACCCAAGTAGGTAGGTACGGAGTAGGTAGTAGACCCCAGGACGAACTGACATCACTCCCTAGAATTTAACGTATGGCCAAGTTCCATAGCAGAGGTCTTGGGCATAGGATCTTGTTGGTAAGATAATTGATATGTGAGGATACCTAGGTATGTTATTTTTTCTTTAAAAAAAAAAAAACGCGAGATTGACAAAAAAAGCCAAAAAAGAGAAGTAGATCAACGCTTGCGAATACAATACACCTCCCCCGAAAACCGAGTGTTTTTACATGGAAACAAGCAAGAGATCCCCAACCCATAATTTGCCTTGACGCCAAAGAAAATCCCGGAAAAGAACGACAAACCAAATGAGCAGAAAGAAAAGGATGAAAAATAAGAAGAAAACAAAACGAAAAAAATAAAACATTAAAACCCAAACGAACGATTCCCATCCCATCAATCATATATACAAGTTCAAGCTCGGCAGCGACCGTGGAGCTTCCCACAGGGACTACTGCATGGTCTTGAGGAAACCGTCCAGGTCAAAGCTCTCTTCGTACTGCCGGTTGTCCCAGAGATCGTCCAGCTCCTCGAGCCATGCTGCCTTCTTGCCTGGCTGCCGCACGTCGCCTGTCTCAATGTCCACCATGTCCTCTTCGCGACCCACGCCGTTGCCACCGCCCCCGCCTGCTTTGTCTGTCAACAGGTTGGGCCCAGAGTCGTCGAGGTTGAACAAGTCGAGGATCTCGTTGGTGTCCATGCTCGCTAGACCTGCGTTCTGCTGGTTGACAACGGTCGACGCAACGTCAATCTTGAAGCGCTGCAGGCTCAGAATCTTCTCCTCAAGCGTGCCGCGCGTGATCAGACGGTACACGTTGACCACCTTCTTCTGGCCAATGCGGTGCGCGCGGTCCATCGCCTGCAGGTCGCGCTGCGGGTTCCAGTCGTGCTCCACGAAAATAACAGTGTCGGCACCCGTCAGGTTCAGACCCAGGCCGCCGACGCTCGTCGTCAGCAGCAGCACGTCGTACGACGGGTCGCTGTTGAACTTGTTGACAATGTCCTGTCGCCGGTTGGCCTCAACCGAGCCGTCCATGCGCAGAAACGACACCGACGGAAGCATGCGCTTCAGCACCGTGTTCTGAACCATATCCAGCATCTCCTTCATCTGGCAGAAAATGAGCGCGCGGTGCGGCTTGATCGGCTGGTACAGCGGGTCGTTGGCGTCGCCGTCGCCGTCCGTGCCGATGCCGCAGTCCACAAGAAGGTCGCGCAGCGCCGTCAGCTTGGGCGCGTGGTTGGGGTCTTCGATGCTCGAGCCCTGGCGCTCCAGCAGGCGCTGCGTCTCGTCGTACATGCGGTGGCCGGGGCGCATCACCAGGGCTGGCGAGTTGCACAGCTTCCGCATGTATTGCAGGGCCTGGAAGATGTGCTGCTTCGACTCCTTGTCGTCGCGTCCTGCCTCCTCCGCAATCTTCTTGGACTCGCGCTTCGTAAAGTCGTCAAACAGCTTCTTTTGCAGGTCGCTGAGGTCGCAGTAGTAGTTTTGCAGAATCTTGGGCGGCAGGTCTTCAAGCACCTCCTCCTTGAGTCGCCGGAGCAAGAATGGCAGCACCTGCTTGTGCAGCGCCTCGATAGCAAGCGCACCGGCCTCCTGCTCCTTGGATGAGGCCTTGCTGAACCGACTCGCCGCGATGGGTTTGGCAAAGCGGTCCATAAACACCTTTTCTGAGCCGAGGAAGCCGGGCATGAGAAAGTCAAAGAGCGACCACAACTCCAGCACATTGTTCTGGATGGGTGTGCCCGTCAGAATCAGACGGTGGTTGCTAGCCAGCTTCTTGACAGCGATGCTGATCTTGGTCCGCGGGTTCTTGATCAAATGGCCCTCGTCCAGGACGACATAGTTCCAGCTGTGCTGCTCCAGAACATCGATATCGTTGCGGCACACATCGTACGACGTAATGACAATGTCCGTCTTTCCCAGGCCGTCCTTGAGCGTCTTCCGCTCCGCAGGCGAGCCAATGTACGCCGACACCGACAGGAACGGTGCATAGTTGCGGATTTCTTGCGCCCAGTGTCCCGACAGCGTTGGCGGACAGACGACCAGCGACGGCAGGCGGCGCACGTCGGGCGCACCCGTCTTGGCAAACTCCTCGGCGCGGTTATGGTGGTCACTGGCAACGATGCAAATCGTCTGTAGTGTCTTACCCAAGCCCATATCGTCGCAAAGAATACCATGCAGGTGATATTTGTTCAAAAAGTTGAGCCAGTTCACGCCCTCTTGCTGGTACGACCGCAGCTCGGCCTTGATTGCCACGGGAATGGCAAACGGCTCGACCTTCTTCGGGTCCAGCAGCTGTGAGATGAACGTGCGCTCACGGTCACGGCCAGCCAGAAGCTCCGGAGAAAGACCCGGCGGGTCGGGGATACCGGCTTCGAGAGGCACCAGCTTGACGAGCGTGGCAAAGGAGGTTGTCGAGATGAGGCGCACCTCGTTGTCAGAGTCGCTCATGCGGCCCAGCACCGGCACAATCAAAAAGATGACATAGGGCAGGATGCCGTCGCCCATGACCGAGATGAGGTGGTAGATGGCTTCGATGGCTCCCTGGCGGAAGTGAAGGTCGACAGGGTTGCTGATGGATGGCAGCACCTGCTGCACCAGAGCCGTCATGCCATCCACTGTGATGACGCTGCAAATGGTAGCCATGCACTTGGCAGCCATGTAGCGGAAGACAGACAGCTCCGAGTGCAGCGCCCTGATGATGAGAGGCACCATGTCCATGATGAACGGCCGCAGGTCGGCGTGGAATGTTGGCGTGAGCATACGAATGACCGACATGGCATCGACAATCTCCTGGCCAAAGACCTGCTCGGGATCGCAGGCTTCGGCTGGAAGCTCGCCCGTGAAGGCCTTGCGCAGCGGCGCCTCCATGTACGTCCGCAGACTGGGCACCTTCTCGAGGACGCTGGCGCCAAAGATGCCCGACAGCAGCTCGAGCGCCTCCTTTGCACCACGGCGGGTGATGCGCGCCGCCTTGGCCTCCTTGGCAAACTTTGCGGCATCGACGTGGTCCACCCGGTCTTCCTCCTTGTGCATCGACAGGATTGTGTTGCGCTTGGATGCATGCACGGGGAACTCGGGCGTCTCGGCAACCTCGACGCACGAAAACTTGACGAGGTTGGCGACAACCTTGTCTGCAGGACCGCGGCGGCCTGTGTCGGTAAACAGCTGTACAAGGCGTGCAATGGTCGCTGCCGAGCGGCTCTGCAGGTCATTGTTTTCTTCGTTCTTGATGCTGTCCATGACTGCCTTGATGAGAGGGCTGGGCTTCTTCGGAAGCACCTGCATCGCCACGAGGCCGCAAGCTGCCGCTGCGCGGATGCGAATGTCGCGTGCTTCTTTGGCTGCCTTGGCATCTGCAATGGCCTCTGCCGCGGCCTCCCGGGCTTCATTGAGCTGCTGACTGGCAATGAGCCTCTGTCCGGGTGCCATGATCTGCTTGAGCTTGTCAAAGTCTGTTGAGACGACACGTTCGGCATGAGCCAAGGAGAAGGCCTCTGGACCAGCGGCCGGCTCTCCTTGGCACAGGGGAGCCAGGCGTGGCAAACGAGCCTCGGACACCTTGCCGTGGTCGCGGAACATGTGGATGAGCTGGGCGCACTGCGAGCGCACGCGCTGGATAAAGCTGACAAGGTCGCTGTAGTGCGACGGGCGCTCGGATTCAACAATCTTTTGTAGCGGCTGGACATAGCGGGCACTGTTGGCGGGATTCTGGCCGTTCTTGGCATACTCTTCAATGGTAGCGCACGCAATCAGCTGGGTGGTCGAGTGGCCAGACGTCATGGCCGGGCTGAGAGCCGCATCGTAGTCGTTGAGTGCCACAGCAGGAACCAGGGCCATGATGAGACCCATAGCCTTGGCTGCAGAGATACGTGTGCGCATCATCGTCTCAATGCCAACAACGTCAACATCGCCCTGCATCACAGCACCGTCAACGTCGTGCGAGCTAGAAGTGACTGGCGTATCATCGACGCGGGCCGATTTGCGCCGTCTCTTGGGATTGCGCTCGCCAGACTCGGGCGGTGATGAGCGACGGCCTGATCCAGACGTACTGCCACCCCAGTTGCTGGGTGACGCGTACAGGCCACCCGAGGGGCGCATGAAAAGGCTGGGCTTCATGGGGATGGGGTTCCGCGAGATGCCGATGGGGTGCAGAGTCAGCTGCATCATTGCCTCGACATGGGGCTTGAAGTCTTCGGCCAGCGTGGCCGGGCTTGTCGCAGCGATGCGGCGGACAAGGGCACACCATAGTTCGAGGGAGGTGGCAAGGGTGGTCCGGTCGCGCTCGACAATGATGTTCTGGAAGATGAGGCGGAGAACGCGGCCGTCGAGCCAGCCGTGTGAAGTTTCGTTGCCAATGTTAACGAACGTCATGAGCGCCTTGAGGACGGCCAGACGCACCGAGGTGATGGTGTGGCGAAGGAAGGGGTACAGACGCGGGACGAGCAGCGTGAATGAGCGCTCCTCGTCCTTCTCGGCCGAGGCCTTCATGGTGTCAAGCACCTCGGGGAAGCTGCACAGGATAGCGAGAAGGTCCATGATCTTTCCGGTGGAGGCGCTCAGGTCATCGCCCAGGCTCGACAAACTCTCCCAGACGATGTTGATGAGGGGATCGAGCGAGTTGGGCCGCAGGGTGACCAGCTCCTTGGCCATGGGGATAAGAGTGGCGGCACTGACGGAGCGCACGTCGTCGTCCTGGTCTGCCAGGCCCTTCATGACAGCACGGACAACGCCGTCGATCATCTCGCCATCCTCGAGCAGCAGGTCCTTGCGCACAGCAACAACGTAGCGCAAGCCGACCATGCCGCCATGGCAGACGGCCCAGACGTGGCGCTCGAGCTTGAGGTCGTCCTGGATGACGAGACGATAGAGGATGTGGTAGACAGCGCGCACGGAGGAGGGCGGCACGTGGAAGAGAACGGCGCCGAGAGTCTGGCCGACGGTTTCGCGAATAGGCGCCACCGAGGTGTCGGAGCTGAAGTCGGTGAAGCGGTCGAGCATCAGGACGCAGCAGAGGCGGCAGGCGAGGTCATCCAGCCACTTGCGGTTCAGCTCGTCGTTTTCGGCGCGTGACTTGCCATTAACGCGGCCGGCGCCGGCACCGTGGACACGAATCAGCTCGCGGAGGCCCATCGCGGCGCCGTGGCGGGTCTCCCACTGGGGATCAAAGAGGTCCACGTTCAGAAATTCGCAGAGACGCTCGTATGGCCATTCCTCGCCCTGCAGCGTCTCGTCGAGGGCAATCTCCGACTTGATGGCAGCAACAGGGCCCTTGTATTCGGAGACAACCTTGGACTCCTCGTCGACATCGGCGGGGCGGTCGAGATTGAAGTAGTCGTTGACTTTGCCGTTGCTCTT
Source organism: Intubia oerlemansii (assembly GCA_020002355.1). Taxonomy (NCBI): domain Eukaryota; kingdom Fungi; phylum Ascomycota; class Sordariomycetes; order Ophiostomatales; family Ophiostomataceae; genus Intubia; species Intubia oerlemansii. The sequence goes on along the minus strand of JAGKRZ010000168.1, from coordinate 33,945 downwards.
TTTGGAAGGGTCGATGCTATCCTTGTCGTCGGCAAAGCTGTCGGAGCCATTGGCGTTTGTGCGCCGTATAGAGAGGTCGCCGAAGCCGCTCTTGCCCTGGGCGGCCTTTTGCAGCTCGCGCTTGCGCTTGCGCTTCAGCACGTTGAGTTGCCGGGAACTCAGGCTTTGCTCTCCCGGCTGCGTCGATGTGTCGCCGTGGGGGCCGCCATGGCCACCATTTGCGTTGCCAGACGCGTCGAGTGGCGTGCCAGGTGTCTCTTCTCTGGCGATGGCGGAGGCATTCTTGGCGTTGCTGAGCGCGTCGAGTGGCACGGGAATCTCCTCATCCTCGAACTTGCGGCCGAGCAGACCGAGACGGCCGTTGAGCGTCTTCTTCTGGTGGACGAGGCGGTCGTGCGGGTCGAGGGCGGCAAGGGCAAGGTCGACCGTGCCGCCACGCAGCAGGTCGCGTCCGTAGCGCAGGACGGAGTCGACGTCGAGGGTGGCCAGGCTGTAAAGTTCGCTGCCTGCAAACGAAAAGTCCTTGTCGCGGGGCTCCTCCTTCTTGACCAGAACAGTTTCCGAGCTGGCCAGCTGCTGCGCCGAGCCATTCTCGCCCTCCTCCTTCTTGGGCTCTACGGCCTCGGTCTTGGCCTCTGTCTTGGCCTCTGTCTTGGCCTCTGTCTTGGCCTCTCCAGCGTTGGGGTCGAAGAGCTCGGCATGTTCGACAATCTTGCCGAGCGCCTTGGCCGCCGTCGATCGTGTTTCCCAGTCGCGGTGGCGAAGATACGGCACAACACGGCCGATGAGATTGAAGAGCTCCTCGGGGTGCTGCTTCTGCCAGTCGGCGAGCTGGTTGACGGCAGTATCGCGGATCAGGCGTGTGCTGCCCGTTTCGAGAATGCTGCAGGGGATGTGTTAGCAGTTCATGCATGCAGTGTCAGCTGCCAATGGCCCATGGCCCATGGCCCATGGCCCAGTCCTCCGATTCTGTTCAGTGTGCACTCACGTGACAAGTCGATCGAGCCTTTTATTATGTTAGTGATGTTTGTGATTCGTATATCAACAGAAAATGAGGAGGGAGAGAGATGATACACACCTTGACGCCATGCCGCTGGTTTCATGTCGATGTTGTGAAAGAATGCAAACGTATGATAGACGCCCGTCAGCTTTCGGTGCGCATCAGCGGGCAGCCCTGCTGCTCATGAGATGCGTTGAAACAAAAACTGTGGTTGAGACAGAAATGTTAGATGAAAATCGCCACCAAGGGAACGTCGACATGGTGGCGGTGTGCACGCTATTTTATAGCACAAAGACTGCCAGACTAGGCAGCCGTGGTTCACAAATAAAAATAAATCATTTCAAAGTGAATTCAGAATGAATGCACATGGCGACGATGTCAAGCTGTGAGATGTTTGGCAGATCGACATTGGGTGAGCTTCGGGAGCACTTACAAAAAGCAGTGCGCTACTGTGTGCGCCGATGCCTGAGCTAGGGGAGCTCTGCCGAAGGAGCTGCAGCTGGCTAGGGCGGTGAGTTGGGGTGTGCCGGTGCTGGCGCGCTAGTGAGAGTGCTGCAGTGAGTCTGGGCGTGGTCAAGTCGGCGGGTGAGCAGAGAAGGAGAAAAGAGTGGGCGGCCGCCGCTCTATATACAATGCGTATTTTTATACACGTTTCTACTTGCCCGTCGACCCCTGCCAGTCGACGCCGCGCACGGTCTTAGCGCCTTTTTGGGGGGCTCCACCCCTTCCTTTTGCGCGTCTTCTTTCTCTGCAGTCGGCTTATTTCGCTCTCTTGGGTGCTATTTTTTTTTTCTCGCACCTGCCTTTTTTCCCCTTTGCTGCCTTTTTTTTTTTGCCCTCCTTCTTGTTTTGTACCTGCGCCGCACATTTACATCTGTGCTGTACCGGTCACTCCTACCATTTGCATACTTTGTGCTGCGATGCCGTACGGGGTAGGTGCGAGCTCACGGATGCCTGTATCGCGCCTTCCCGTATGCTCGTCACGATAGGACTGGTTTTGCGCCTGGATTATGTGATCCTAAGAGTCGAGCAGCTGCTATACTTCATCTATATGTAGGCCGCGATGCGCCGTGGGCATACAACAACATTCTTTACAAAACCACCAGCACGGGGCGGATGTTGCTGCGGAGAGTATGGAATGCACTGCAAAAGTATTCACAGGGTACTGTTACGATGTTACCACGTGTAAAACACTCACCACCCTGCGTTACAGACGTCTTTCATGCTGCCGGTGAGTGATTGCCCTGTGGCGTTCCTGCCTCCTGTGCCCAACCACACAGAGGTGCGGAAGGAACGAAAAACTGCAACCTGTGGTCCCATATATATAGGCGGTACATCACGAATGCCCCAGGTACGCCCCGTTCACCAAGTACCTTACTCCTTCCGGATGGAGAGTAAAAATATGCAGCTCGCCCTCATGCGGAAAGATCGGTCGGAATTAGCAAGGCTTTTGGTTAGCACGGGTACAGTCGTAATACGGCACGGCATAAACATTCGTACGGAGTATCTTGAGAAACCGTGCCATGACCGTTAAGAATAAATAAAAAAAAAGAAACGAAAAAAAAGAGCCACGGAGCGTTTCCCACAAGGCTTGTAAAGACATAATATGCGCATCACAATTTTCCCTGCGTTCTGTGCGGCTGATCCGCTCCAAATTCCTCTCTGGGCTCTCTAGGTTAGACGACCCACATCACCCGTGCACTATCACGTGACTCAAAAATTCACGCTCGTGGTCAACATCTATTTACAAAGAGTTGCAGGCTTGAATAACGCGTCGTTTTATTATCGAAACTGTGTGTCGTAAAGTATGGTGCTCTAAAGTGTGATTTTTTTAATCACTGTGCCTTGAAGTGGTTCACGGGGGGAGTCTTTTCTTTGCATAGTACAAAAAGGTACATGGATGCGAAGCCACGCTAGGTTGGCATCAATGTACTGCAAAGTAGCACTACTGGATTCCACCCCGCGTCAGTTTGTGTCAGGGGTCCGTGCGCGCCGTGTCCTTCTCGCTCCTGCCCTTTTGCGCCGCGACGCGTCAAATCCCCATTAACGCCGGAGCTTGCATCCACAACCGCGACGACGACCGGACCCCCCGACTGACCAGCGGCGCCTGCTTCCGCGCACGTGGCTACGACGACATCGATTCTTGCAATCTAAACATCACTACCACCGCCACCAGTATTGTCTTTCTGCAACTGCGCGCCGAACCGCCGGCTGTCGCCTCACTGCCCCCAGGAGTTTCCCTTGTCTCGCCTCCCCTCCTCCTCTCCTCTTCCCCTCCCTCGACGCGTGCTGCCTGTCGGCAGCGCCACCCCCGCCGCCCACCATGTATATCAAGCAACTGATCATCCAGGGCTTCAAGAGGTGCGTCTGTGTGTCTACATGCGACGGACATGGGCCTGGCTAACGTTCTCCCCGCAGCTACAAGGACCAGACGGTCATGGAGCCCTTCTCGCCCGGGACCAACGTCATTGTCGGCCGCAATGGTTCCGGAAAGAGCAACTTCTTCGCCGCCATCCGTTTCGTTCTCGGCGATGCCTACACCCAGCTGAGCCGTGAGGAGCGCCAGGCGCTGCTCCACGAGGGCTCTGGCTCTGCCGTGCTCTCGGCTTACGTCGAGATCATCTTTGACAACAGCGACAACCGCTTCCAGATCAACAACCGCGAGGTGTCTTTGCGCCGCACCATCAGTCTGCGCAAGGATGAATACGCCGTCGATAAACGCGTGTCCACGCGCAGCGAGGTCATGAGCATGCTCGATACGGCTGGTTTCTCGCTCAAAAACTCGTACTACATTGTGCCCCAGGGTCGCGTCACGGCCCTGACCAACATGAAGGAGTCGGACCGCCTCAAGCTGCTCAAGGAGGTGGCCGGTACGGAGAGTTACGAGGCGCGCCGCGCCGAGTCGCTCAAGATTATGGGCGAGACGGAGAACAAGCGCGCCAAAATCGACGAACTGCTGGATTACATCCGCTCGCGCATGAGCGAGCTTGAGGAGGAAAAGGAGGAGCTGCGCGGCTTCCAAGAAAAGGACCGCGAGCGCCGCTGTCTCGAGTATGCTTTCCACCACCACCACCAGGTTGCCCTGACCGAGGCGCTCGAGGAGATTGACCGCTCGCGCCAAGACGGCGCCGACAACTCGGGCGCCAGCCAGAAGCAGTTCCTCCAGGGCGAGCAGGCCATTGCCCGCCTCGACAGTGAGCTGCTCGACCTGCAGCGGTCCGTCGAGATCCTCAACATGGACCGCCAGGAATTCGAAAACGAGTGCCGCGAACTTTCACGCAGCAAGGCCAAGGCTGAGCTGAATGTCAAGGGTCTGGCCGACAGCCAAAACGCCATCGACCGCGCTCAGCAGCAGCACGATGCAGAGATCAAGGCTGTGCGTGCCGATATCAAGAACAAGGAGGCCCAACTGGCCCGCATCCTTCCCGAGCTCGAAGCCCGCAAGGCGGCCGAGGCCGAGATCAGCCACACCCTCCAGACCAGCGACGCGCGGCGCCAGCGGTTGCTCAACAAGCAATCGCAGGGCGACCGGTTCAAGAACAAGGCCGAGCGCGACCGTTGGATTGACAACCAGTTGAACGATCTCAACAGCACCTTGGCCACCCTCCGTGCCAACCGCGTGTCGGCTGCCGAGGAGACAGAGGAGGCCAAGCAGATGATCAAGGCGCTGGATGCTGATATTGCCCGTCTGTGGAAGGGCATTGAGAGCTTTGGTGCGGACCGCATGGCCCTTTCCGACACTCTGTCCAAGGCGCAAGACAAGGTTCAGCGCCTAGACGACGAGCGCCGCGCACTGCGCCGCGACGACGACAAGCTCAATACGCACATTGCCAATGCTCGCGAGGAGCGCGACAAGGCCGCGCGCACGCTCGCAAACATGATGGACAATGCGACACAGCGTGGTCTTGCCACCATTGACCGCATGAAGCGCGAGCAGGACATCCCCGGAGCGTATGGCATTCTCGCTGACCTGATGGAGGTCGGCGAGGCATACCGCATCCCGGCTGAGGTTATTGCTGGAAACAGCCTCTTCCACTACGTTGTCGACAACGAGGAGACGAGTACTCTGCTGTCAAATGCGCTGTACCGCAACCAGGGCGGCCGTCTGACGTTTATTCCCCTGGAGCAGCTGCGCCCCCGCCCGGCCAACTTCCCTCATGGTGCCAAGGATGCTCTGCCGCTGATTGACAAGATCAAGTTTGACAAGCGGTACGAGAGAGCCTTCCAGCACGTCTTTGGCAACACTGTTGTTTGCCCCAGTGTGGCTGTAGCCGCCCAGTACGGTCGCAGCCACGGCGTCGACGGCATCACCCCCGACGGCGACACCACAAAGCGCACGGGTATCATGACGGGTGGTTACGTTGACCCTTCGCGCTCGCGCCTTGAGGCCATCCGTGAGCTCAACCGGTGGCGCACGGAGTACGATGAACTGTTGGCCAAGGCCGACAGCGTGAAACGCCAGATGGACCGCAAGGAGCAAGAGGTGACCAATGCGCGTGGTGAGGAGCAAAAGATTCACCACCAGATGCGCCAGCTCGAGGACGGTTTCGGTCCGAGTCGTGCCGAGCTCAGTGCCAAGCGCGCGCAGCTGGAGCAAGAGCGTGGCCGTCTCGAGATGCTTAGCGCTCGTTTCGAGACGATCAACAAGAACATGGACGAGTATGCCACCTCGGTCGAGTCGCACGAAGCAGAAAAGAAGTCCGAGTTTAAAAAGGCACTCACGGCGGCCGAAGAGCAGCAGCTGGAGCGTCTCAATATTGAGGTGCAGGAACTGCAGCGGCAGGTGCACGAGGCGAGCAGCCGCCGCCGCGAGATGGAGGGCCAAAAACAGATTCTCGACGTCGATCTGCGGCAGAACCTACGCATGAAGGAGGACCAACTGACGACCAGCCAAGTGTTTGACAGCATGTCAACGGGTGTGGGCGGCGTTGGTGTCGAAGGCAGCTACGCCGAAGCGCAAAAGGAGCTTAAGAAGCTGCAGAGGCGCTTGGACGAGCAGGAGAAGCGCCTGCGCAACATCCTCGCCGAGATGGATACCCACACCGCTGCCATCCAGGAGCGGCAAGCAAAGAAGGCCGACATGGAGCAGAAGCAGCAGGAGATTGCGGCAACGCTCGAAAAGAGCCAGAAGCGCATGGAAAAGAGCTTGCAGCGTCGCGCCCTCCTGACGCAGCAGCTGGCCGAGGCGGCCAAGAATATCCGCGACCTTGGTGTGCTGCCCGAGGAGGCCTTTGACAAATACGAGCGCATGGATCCTAGCAAGGTAAGCTTCATACTTTCACGCTTCTCAAGGTTGGGGGGTGGGGTTGTCATCATCTGTCAAGACACCTTTTGTACTAACACAAGTCTACACAGATTTCCAAACGCCTCAAGACGGTGCTAGAGGCACTCAAAAAGTACCGGCATGTCAACAAGAAGGCGTTTGAGCAGTACAATAGCTTCACGAACCAGCAGGAGCAGCTGCTCAAGCGTCGCGAAGAGCTCGATGCGTCGCAGGCTTCCATTGAGGAGCTTGTGGCGCATCTTGACCGTGTCAAGGACGAGTCGATTGAGCGCACCTTTAAGCAGATCTCGCGGGAGTTTGCCACTATTTTTGAGCGCCTCGTGCCGGCCGGCCACGGCCGTCTGGTGATCCAGCGGCGCGACGGCCGGCAGCAGGATGGCGAGGGCGACGACGAGGATGCCGACGAGGACAATGCCAATGGCGCCAACGGCCGTCGTGCGTCAAAGCAGCGGCGGCGCAACATTGAGAGCTACACGGGTGTTGGCATCAGCGTGTCGTTCAACTCCAAGGACATGGACGAGCAGCAAAAGGTGCAGCAGCTCAGTGGTGGCCAGAAGAGTCTGTGCGCACTGTGCCTTGTGTTTGCCATCCAGCAGACGGACCCGAGTCCCATGGTGGTCTTTGACGAGGTCGACGCCAACCTTGATGCCCAGTACCGTACGGCTGTGGCCAGCCTGCTGTCGTCCATCTCCAAGGACGCAGGCACGCAGTTTATCTGCACGACATTCCGTCCCGAGATTGTCCAGGTGGCTGACAAGTGCTACGGTGTGACGTTTACCAACAAGACGAGCTCGATCGGCTGTGTTTCGACGGAAGAGGCACTGAGCTTTGTCGAGGGCCAAAAACAGTAAAATTGGACGCACGCACTTTCTTTCCCCCTCTTTTTTTTGTTCTTCCTCTTCTTCCTATTCTTATTCTCCCTTCAACGGATTTTTTTTGCAAGGCGTGACGGTCGGAATGGCGGAGGGTTTTGTTTTGCAATCTTTTGTGGCTTTATATTTTGTGGCTTTTACAGATGAGTTTCTTTCCCTTCGTATCTTTGATTTCCTGTTTTTGATTTTACCGTCATGTCTTCCCCCCTATATCGTATATGTGTCTTTGTTTCCTTCTCTTGTTTTTACCTGCCTTGGTCGCTCTTTATTATTATTTGGCTGTACTCATTCAAATGCAAGCACAAAAGATTGCCCTGTATGTACAAAGTATCAATATCCAATGGCTATGTTTTCACGTTTTATGATCTGCTTTTTGAAAATGTCACAACATCTTAATTGCGAGAGCCACCATATCCGCCCGGCCAGAAGGACGAGCGAGGCAGTCCCGCACTCAAACAGTGTTGCATTTTTCTCTTGTCTAATACGCGGCCGTCTCGTCTTGAAAAGGCGAGGACAGCGTCGTATCCGAGCTCAAGACCAGCCGTAGGAGAACAGAAACTGTCGGGTCGGATGGTCGAGATTGGCAGAAGACGGGTAAGAAGAGAGAGATAGAGTGAAACGTAAATGGCGACCATAGATGGCGGAGCAGCTGCTCTCTACAAAAAAGAATCATGACGAAGCAGCGACAGACGCGTCAAAAGATATGATGGAAGCAACTGGCGAAAAGGATACGATGACCTCCTTTTCTTGTAGCCTTTTGTTGCCGGAATATCTTTCGGTCCACTGTCGTGTGCATCGATGATCATACATGAAGCTGCTCCTTGTCGGCTACAGACATCGCAGTAGGTCTTGTCGGATCACTCGGCGACCACAACAGTGGCGTTGTGCCGTAGAAAGGTCGATATTTGTTGAGAAAAAAGTCTTGCTGGAGAAAAGGGGAAGAATTCAGGAGACAGACAGTTGAAAAGGTCGGAGAAAACACAGCCAAACGAGGTGGGGTCACGTGTGGATCAGTGTCACATGATATTCTGACTGATGGAATTTTTGGCTCTTCTGGTCGAGCCGCGCCAGCCCTACTGCTGCAAATAAGTTTTTCCGGAGCCAGCGCGACACCTAAAATTCCCACCATTTCGTCGTAGGCCAGCGACCCACTCTTTTTAGCAGGGAAATTTTTTGCAGAAAATGGTTTGGTTCATGGCATCGCATTTCCATCCCTCTTTCTAACCCGTCAAACAACCCAAGGTAGAGCAACATCCACGTCGGACAGACGAAGAAGTTGCCCACCATGTCTCTCGTCAGTGACGAAAAGAGTGAGTGCATCTCCCTCCCCATCGACATGCATTTCGATCTGCCACCGACGTCGCGCGCAGCTTCAACAACGACGAAATTTCGAACGTGTTTTGAGAATCGACAAATTCACGATGCACGTCGGACACGAGACACGGAGAACACATTTTGCTAACATGTTTCATCACAGACAACTTCCAGTTCGTATGTACTATCCATCTCTTTCTACTCTGAACGATCGGCAACCGAACCACACGAGCAACATCGACGAGCACAAAATACGGAACAAACGCAAAAAAAAAACGCATAATATATTCCCACAAACGCCAATATTGTCATTCCTTTTTTCCAACTATCCGACGACAATTCTCGCCCATCCATCTGCCATCCATCCCATCCATCGATAATTGCCGATCCGACGGAACCGTACACGACACATCCACGAAATGACAGACTTTGCTAACGTTTCGGCCCCTCGTTTAGATCATTCGTCTGTTGAACACCAACATCGATGGCAAGGAGAAGGTCGTCTACGCCCTGACCCGTGTCAAGGGTGTCGGTCGTCGCTACGCCAACATCGTCTGCAAGAAGGCTGATGTCGACCTGAACATGCGGTGCGTTTAACCTTGGGAGCTGCCCTTTTTGGGGGGCGAGTTGGGAGGGTGTGAAGATCGCGGAAGGATCTGTGGTGCATCATGATGTACTGTCTTGGCATCATTAGCATGAGTCCTTACCACCGTATCTGGCACCATAACCACCGAAGACGCAATGGACATGACTTAACTAACAATCTTCACAGCGCCGGTGAGCTCTCTGCTGAGCAGCTGGAGCGGATAGTCAGCATCCTCCAGGCCCCCACGCAGTACAAGATCCCCTCGTGGTTCCTCAACCGGCAGCGCGACATTGTCGACGGCAAGGACACTCAGATCCTGGCCAACGGTGTCGACTCCAAGCTCCGTGAGGACCTTGAGCGCCTCAAGAAGATCCGCTCGCACCGTGGTCTCCGTCACTACTGGGGCCTCCGTGTCCGTGGCCAGCACACCAAGACCACTGGTCGCCGTGGCCGGACCGTCGGTGTCTCGAAGAAGAAGGGTGGCTAAACAAGAAATCGCCCCCGGAAACGACGGTTTCAATCTTGTTTTGCTTGCGGTGGAGGAAACGAAAAGAAGAAAAAACGAAAATGGAAAGATACGAAAAAACTTTTATGGAGCAACAAAGGTTCTTTTGGGAAACATTGGGGGGTTCGGTTTTACCTTCCTATCAAATGCTTTTTTTCTACAACTGCTCTGCTCGTCGTTATGTACCTGCATCTGTTTTAGAAGAGAGCTGAAATTAAAAAAAAGTGAAAATCAAAACCAACAGGCCCGATGTGATATCACGACAGTGTACGGTGTATACGGAGTACCTATGTATATACTATTGTGTGTTGCTTGAATTATGGTCCACCAACACGACGCCGTATGGAATCTTGAGCAACGCAGAAATGGTATTCTATTCAAGTAAAAGTATAACTCCTGGATTTCCTTTTTTTTTCGAAAGAAATAAAAGATGACAGCAGAAAAACTGAAACACCATCCCATGTTCTATAACCATACTTTGTGCAATTCCTGCCCACCTATGTTCTCAATCGTCCTGCGTGACGGTAACGTCCAACACCTCGACACGTCCCTGGCCACGAGTCTCGTTGCTCACAAAGTCGGACAGGGCCTTGAACGCGCCAGGCTCAACAGAGCCCGTGACTTCCCAGCTGGCACCCACGACATCCTGGCTCTCGACCTGCTCAATGTAGCTCAGGATCTTGTCCTTGATGGTGCCGGGAGCCTTGCGCGGGGCATCCTCGCCACCGTCCGCACCGCCCTTGGGCGCAGCGGGTGCTTTGACGGCTTGCTTCAGCACGCTCGTCGAGCAGACGACGCGCAGACGCATGCGCGCACGCATCACGGGAATAGGCTGCAGAGCAATGAGCGCCTTCATGGCGTCGAGGGCTTGCGACTTGGCGCTCTTGGTCGTCGACACGCCCGTCCAGATGGGCACCTTGGTGGCCGATGCAGATTCGCCACCCTCCTTTTCGTCGCCGGCCTCTTTATCCTTTTGCTCCTTGGCTCTCTGTTCCTGCTGCTGGTGGGCTTGTGCGCTCAGCATGTCGAGTGCCTTGTCGATAATGCCCGTCGTGTAGACGCGCCTTGTCCGGGGGTCGACGAGCTTGCCGGCCACAATATCAATCACCTCGTTGTGCACGCGCTCGAGTTGTGCTGCTCGTTCCTTGTCGCCAACCTGCATCTCGCCCTTTTTCAAGATCTCGAGGATGACGGACTCGGTCGTTGCGTCCTTGCCAAAGGCCTTGGCCAGATCCGCCGCCGGTGCTGTCTGGCCCTTGGATACGTTCAGGAACACGTTGGGGATCTGCAGCACATTGTCAAGGTCTGTCTCGATGCCCGACCGCCACTCCAGCACCTTGTTCTTGTAGCATGCAATCTCGAAGCGCTTCTTGCCCTTCTTGAGACGCACAAGCGACACGTTGGTCAGCTTGATTTGGTTCGACGGTTGCATAATGCGAGACATTTTGTGTGTGTTTTTGTTTGTTGCGTATAAACTGAGAAGGGAAAGAAAGGCAGTGCGCAATTAAAACATGCGGTTGTGTGTAAAAGGCTCAAAACATCACAATCATCGCCTCGTGTGTTTGTTCAAATCGATAGCGATTTCCAAGCTTCAAGTTTTATACGAACGTCTACTTTTTTTCAGATGACTAATAATGCAATGGTTACCAATATGGTCGGCCGCTGCAAAAGTACCCCGCCACCGTGATTACAGTGTGTTGCTACCAAACACTTTTTTACTCATAATGACTCGTCGCTGCTCGCTTGGCCGGACCCCGCACGTGAGCACAGTATTGAGACACGGTATGACGTGGCGCCGATACTGTATGTGGCTCGTCTCGGCTTCCTAGAATAGTTTAGCCGTCCAGCCAGGGCGCTTTCTTTGGATCCACTTAGTGCGTTGCTGGGCCGCAGAACCGGGGGAAGAGTTGTCGTCACATCCTGCCTGATTCAGCAGGTGCTACGGAAGGTCTCTTACGTAGCGCCCAGCCCCCAGGCCGTTCGCAGCTGCCAGAATCCTGATAAGGTATTTGGCAGTGATCGCAGCTGCCTTGTTGGGGTGCTGGAGTCCTCCTAGCAGTACCTCTTTGTCTCACTGCACCTTCCCCGTCTTGGCTGCTACCTTGTGCACTTTCCGTATATACTCGTACTCGCGTACTGCTCTGTTCTCACTCACACACCCTCTCCTTCTTTACTTCTAGGCCTTATTCCCTTTCCCATACCATACCCTTCTCCCAATCCATCGCTTGATTCTCATCAGCGTTGCTCTCCGTGAATCCTTCCCGTTCTCTTGCTTTTACTCAATTCTTACTCCACATCACACCACACCAAACCATCCATCATGCGCATTGCCGCGTCCGCCGTCCTTGTTGGTGCGGCATCGGCGTCGATTCTGTCGCCACTTGCTGGCCAGCAGCACGTTCTTGACGATGCTAGCAAGGTCCCCGGCTCGCCTGAGCGCATTGCCGCTGTTCCGAACCCCTTTGCCGCTCTCGACGAGGCGCTCAAGGGCCTCACGAACGACGCCGAGGCACTCTGGGAGGATGTGAAGCGCCTGGTCCCCGAGGGCTTCGACAAGACCACCTTCTTCTCGCTGCCCAAGAAGCACACCCGCCGCCCTGACAGCGAATGGGACCACATTGTGCGCGGCGCCGACGTTCACTCGGCGTTTGCCACGGCTTCGGGCAAGTCGGCCAAGACGGACAACCTCGACTCGTACAACCTGCGTGTCAAGTCGGTCGACCCCAAGAGCCTGGGTGTCGACAAGGTCAAGCAGTACTCTGGCTACCTTGACGACGAGGAGACTGACAAGCACCTGTTCTACTGTACGTCTTTGTTCTTGCCAAGGTGCAATTTAGCTCTTACTTTTTGCCGCTCTAACACTATCAAGGGTTCTTTGAGTCTCGCAACGACCCCAAGAACGACCCCGTCGTTCTCTGGCTGAACGGCGGCCCTGGCTGCTCGTCGCTCACCGGCCTCTTCTTCGAGCTCGGCCCCTCGTCGATTGACAAGAACATCAAGCTTGTCCACAACCCCCACTCGTGGAACGCCAATGCCTCGGTCATCTTCCTTGACCAGCCCGTCAATGTGGGCTACTCGTACTCGGGCCAGAGCGTCAGCAACACCATTGCTGCTGGCAAGGACGTCTACGCTCTCCTGACGCTCTTCTTCGAGCAGTTCCCTCAGTACGCCAAGCAGGACTTCCACATTGCGGGCGAGTCGTACGCCGGCCACTACATCCCCGTCTTCGCCCACGAGATCCTCAGCCACAAGGACCGCAACATCAACCTCAAGTCCGTCCTCATTGGCAACGGTCTGACCGACCCGTACACCCAGTACGAGCAGTACCGTCCCATGGCCTGCGGCGAGGGTGGCTGGCCCGCCGTGCTCGACGAGTCGCAGTGCGCGTCGATGGACAGCGCTCTGCCCCGCTGCCAGTCGCTCATTGAGAGCTGCTACAACTCCAAGAGCGCCTGGGTCTGCGTTCCTGCTTCGATCTACTGCAATAACGCCATGATGGGCCCCTACCAGGGCACCGGCCGCAACGTTTACGACATCCGCGGTGCCTGCGAGGACACCAGCAACCTGTGCTACCCCCAGATGGGCTGGGTTTCGGACTACCTGAACCGCGAGGACGTCAAGAAGGCTGTTGGTGCCGAGGTTGACGGTTACGACAGCTGCAACAACGACATTAACCGCAACTTCCTCTTCCAGGGCGACTGGATGCAGCCCTTCCACCTGCTTGTCCCCGACCTGCTGAAGGAGATCCCCGTCCTTATCTACGCCGGCGATGCTGACTTTATCTGCAACTGGCTCGGCAACCACGCCTGGACCGAGGCTCTCGAGTGGGATGGCAAGAAGGCTTTCAACAAGGCCCCTACTGAGCCTCTGAAGCTGGCCGGCAAGTCTAGCATTGACCTGACCAAGAAGGACGGCTACGGCACCGTCAAGGCCGCCGGCAACTTCAGCTTCATCCGCATCTACGAGGCCGGCCACATGGTGCCGTTTGACCAGCCCGAGGGTGCTCTTGACATGCTCAACCGCTGGATCAGCGGCGAGTGGTTCGAGAACTAAATAAGAGAAGAGTTTCGTGGCTTTTCTGCTCTTTTGTACAACAAATGAAAGTACCAGTACGAAGATATTGAGAGGAGATAGCACATGTGTACCTCTCTTGAAGATGAGAGTTACGCCCATGGCATGCGTCTTGAAGGATTTGATTTGCCTGGTTTTGGTAATCCGTTGTTTGAACCATCCGGTCTCGCCTCTAATAATCCCCACACAGCTGCATCCATAGCTAAGACAAGTATATTGATTATGCCTTGACCCATTGATCGTGATTTTGGCGGCATGGCCGTAGAGGGTCGGCAAGTGATGGGATGATCTCTTTTCACGTGGTAGTATGGGTATGTCATGCGTTGTCTCATAAAAGCTACGTAAAGAATGGCTAAGAACTCTCCAAGAGAAACATTCAACGTAGGTTATACCCAGCAAAAGTGAGCTTACAATATAACTATCCGCGCGGATATCATGTGCCTACTTCGCACCACCTCTCAACTACAAAATCCGGTTCATGTAATTAAGTAGATATAGGTAAGTAGAGAGGCAAAGCAAAATGCGCTCGATTTTTGTGATTCAGCCATCTGAACGTGAAAAATATCTATAATAACAAAAAGGTAACGCCACGAAACACCACAAACTACCGCAAATTACAAAAACAAGATGCTTTTTTTTTTCAACCCAATCAGACGGACTTTTTTCCCCGCCCATCCTACTCCTTGTCAACACCCTGGTCCTTGCGCCACTGGGTAATCCAGGCTACGATCCGGTCGACATTAGCCTCCATGTCGTCGGGCGTGTTGGATGCCAGCTGCACAACCATTTGCTCATCAAACGCATCATGCGCCTCCTGGAGAAGGACCTGCATGATCTCGGCGTCCATATTTTCCTGGAGTTTTGTCTCGTTGTATTTTCTAATGGTCAGTAACGAAGGAAATAGAGCATGTAGATTTATATGATTATGGGTGAAAGGCAAAAAAAAAAAAAAAAAAGAAAAAAAAACACTCACCTCTCGGAGAGACGGTCGTACAGCGTCTCCGTGTCGGCCGTCAGAACCACCACCAGATCGACCCAGCTCGGCGGGAACAGGTCGCAGGCGTGCCAGTCAATGATGCAGCCGCCCTGCTCGCCCGTCAAGTCGGGCTCCAGCTCATCCAGCAGCCGGTCCTCGTCCACGAGCCAGCTCTGGTACGTCTCGTCAAAGCCGTCGTGGCAGTTGCAGTCCTTGACCACATCGTTGACGGCAATGTGCCGCAGCTCGGCCAGAACGGGATCACTGCCCGCTGCTGCCGTAATCCGCGAAGCCAGTGCCTCGCAGTGTGTCGTCTTGCCCGTACCAGGCGTGCCCGTGATCACAATGTTGGGGTTGCGGCGGGGATGCACTGGTGCCGCCTCTGGCGATGAGCCTTCCGACATGGTGAAGTAGGGGAGGGTGAGAAAGAAAGATAAGAGTGAATATATATGTAAAAGCCAAATGAAATAGACTGAGTATCAGCGTGCAATCTGTGAAATTATATGGGTTTTACTTTTGTTGTTTATATCAGCAGTGGGATGCTATGTGCTTTTTTTCAGAGATTTCTGGAGCCTCGCCACTAAAAAAAATTAGAGTCACGTGCACGGAAAGATCGCGAGATATCATGTCTACAACTCCAACAACATTAACGACAAGCCTCAAATACAGCGAATACCTACTTCTACTCATAGTACCTAGGTATGCATCTATGCAACCCGCGTGAAAATTAAAAAAAAAGTAACGTCCAGCAATATAATTTCTACGCATTTCAAAAACCCGCAAAGTCCATTCCAACCTGCACAGGCTTTCATAATTCTATAACCAAAACCATCGAGATCGATCCCTTCTCTTTTCGCAACCAAACTGATACAGAAAAAAAGAATATGCCCAAAAAACGTGCACAAAAAGCAACATGGGTTGTGGTAACAACATGGGGAGAAAGGAGGTGAGAGGGGGTGAGGGGTAGAGCTCGAGCAAAAACAGACTGAAAACAGAAAGAAAATAACATGATAAAGCAGAAGACCATAAAACGGGCTGAAGATGGAAGGATCTCAACCCTGATAGGAATGACGCGGAAATAAGTATTTTGCAATGGTAGGGGAAAGAAAAAGAGAAGAAGACATGTGAGAAGGAATAAAAATTTGATGAAAACAAAAAAAAGGATGAACCCAAAAATAAAAGCCAAAAAAGACAAACGCAGTAAAACTAACGCAGTAAGAAACAGCCCGCTAAAGGACACCCGCACCATTCTTCTTCTTGATTTGATCATCATCGTACAATTGTATGTTTTCGATTTCGTGCTCCCTAAAGGCTTCCAGCGGCCGACGTTCGATTCCGAGCCGCGTTCGACGAAGAGGGCGTTGTGAAACGTCGCTGCTAACGTCGGTGCAGCGAGAGTACGGCGGCGGCGCACTGAACTTCCTCTTACGGGGACGGCCACGGCTTTGGCTTCGGTTCTTGACAAAGGGACCGTCCAGCAAGATGGCTGTTCCAGTCGTCGCCGTCGTCTGCTCGCTGATTGTCTGCGGGGGGCTTTTGCGCAACCCAAGCGTCGCCTTCTAGGCGCTCGCTTCAATTGTCTCAACCGCTTCGGGGATCTCGTCGACGTCGCCGAGCTCGGCCTGCTCGCCGTACTCAAACTCTTGCTTCTCCTGCTGGGCCATGGCCTGTGCCGAGACAATCTCAGCCAGACGCTTCAGGCGTGGTGTTTGCAGCCCTGCGAAGACACGTTAGCAATGGCCAAGATGGATCATATAGATACAAAGAGGAAGGGGAAAACTTACAAGAAGGAGTGTATGTCTCGAGAGCGGTAATCACACGAGGCTCGGCAATCTCGTACGGGCCGCTGTCATCCATATCCACTGCTTGCAGCAGAAGAACGTCGCCCTTCTCGTTGACCTTTGACGCTACAGCCTTCATGATCTCGCCATTGATGGGCTGCTCGTAATCGGCAACGAGGTACTGGTTGAGCAGACGCTGGATCTGGTTGGGGGAGAGCCTAGAGAAAAAAAAAAGTCAGCATGCATTGCCACCAAAAGAAACACACACACAAAAAAAAAAAAAGACGCAGACGTCACTTACATCCAGCAGATATCTTGGATAATCTCGATATCGTTGAGCGTAGCCTTCTTGAGCTGAAGAAGCTTGGTCGCTTGCTATATAAAGTGTTAGCGGGTGTTGCATCACATATGTGCGTCAAAAATTGACAATAAAAATGACGAGATCTTACCATAAGGTGCTCCAGCTGAAGAGTGCCCTCGGGCATGTCGTGGCTCTTGCACCACTCCTCAATGCGAGTGATGTTGTAGTTGATCTGAAGACCACGCTTCCACGACAAAAAGTTGCGGCGCATCAAGAGGTCGTTGAAGGCCGTCACGCCGACGAGGCGGAGAAGTTCTGTGACCGTCTGAGTGATGATCGAGTCTTCGAGGTAGTAGGCCTTCATGGCACGGTACACGCTGTTGAGGAGGCTCAGCAGGTTGTCCATGCTGTAGGCAGGGGCAGAGCTAGACTGCAGCAGCTTGCCGAGGAAGCGGTTGCCCTCGTTGGTCACGAAGCCGGGAAGAGACTGCGACTCGATGATAGCAGGGATCGTCATCTTCTGCAGACGCTTCTTGAGCACCTTCATCCAGGTGTGGTAAATGTTGAACTCGAGGCTCTCCAAGTCGTGCTTGACAATCTCCAGAAGACGGTCGTACTCGTAGTTGTCCGTCTTTTGCTGCTCATACCAGTCTTCGGCCAGGAACACAAACGAGAGCATCTCGTGCACGTTGGACAGCCAGAAGGCGCCCGGGTTGATAGCGTCCTCGCCATCGTGGCGCATAACCTCCTGCTGGATTGACTGCATGACGTTGGCCAGGAACCGCTCCGACTCCTTGACAAAGCCATTGTTCCACATCTCCGACGTCACCAGGTTGATCAGGTACGACGGGAAGAGCACCTCCTTGTCCGACGGCGGCGGCGTCGTGTTGGGCGACGGGATCTTGAGGTTGCCAATCAGGCCCATGGTCACCTCCTCGTTCAGACCCTCCTCGTCGGCCAGCAGGCTCTCCAGCTCGAGCTCGACATTGTCGAAGCCCTGAGGGGCCTGGCGGCTCGTGACGGCCATGGAGACAGGGCGCGGGTTGTACGTGGTGCTGTAGCGGTCCAGCTCGCGGGGCTCGGCGCCCGCGCTGCGGCGCTTCGAGGGCTTCTTGGACGACACGAGGTTGATGAGGCCATTGGCCATGGGCGGCAGGATGCCGCCGTTGGCACCGTTGACACCGTTCATGTCGCCATTCATGATCGGAGCAGCACGGCGGGCGTTCTCCAGAGCCTCCTGCATCTCGGCAAGCTGCTGGCGCAGGTTCTTGTTCTCGTTCTCGTGGCGCGTGACCTCCTCGCGGGCCGTGGTGAGCTCGGCGCTGGTAGCGCGCAGCGAGTCCTTGAGGTCCTGCTCCTCCTTTTGCATGCGGCGGACGTTGGTAGTGGACTCGTCGAAGCTGCGCTGCAGCTTCTGCATCTCCTCCTCCATCTGCGACAGGCGGGCAGCCGTGATACCGGCCTGGTTGGCTTCGGTCTGGAGCTCCTTGGTCTTGTTCTCCAGGTCCTTGTGGCGCGTCTGCCAAGACTTGATCTGTCCCTGATAGCTCTCGACTTGGCTCTTGAGCTCCTTGTTCTGGGCCTTCATAGTGCCCAGAGACTGAGTCAGCTCCACGACCTTGTTCTCGAGCTTGTAAGAGATCTGCTTCAGATCGCGAGCCTCTTCGCGCATCGTCTTGTAGCCGCGGCGGGCTTGGCGACCACGCCACAGGCTCTGGACCAAGACGACCTTGTTGCGGTACGACTGCCACACGCGCTTCGCACGGCGCGAGCGCCAGACTCTCTGGATAACGAGAGCGGCATTGCCCAGACGCTCCTCCATAATCTTCTTGCGGCACAGGTAGCCCTTGAACGCAGACTGTGCCAGCACGAGATCGGCGCGGACGCGCAGGAACTCCTTGCGCTGCTTCTGGCCACGCCACACGCGCTGGATGGTTGTCGCAGCCATGACGGTGCGCAGCTCCTGGGCGCGGCGTCTCGCGTTGTAGGCGCGGATGGCCGTCTGGGCCTTGATGATGGACTCGCGAGCAGCCAGGTAACGGCGGCGGTAGTACTTGGCACGCAGGTTCTTCTGGATGAGAGTGGCACACTCGTTGAGGCGGTTGGTGCGCAGGTTCTCGAGGAAGGCGAGCATACCGGCACGGAAGAAGATCTTGGTGAGACCCAGCTGGTACTTGTCGAGACCCTTGCCCTTGCTGGTGCCGAGAGCCTTTGTGAGGATGGCATCCGCCATCTGGCGGATCTCCGACGTCCACTGGGCCGACGGGACGAGCATGTAGTAGCGGAGGGCAAACTCTTCGTAGGTCCAGCGAGTCGGGTAGCCAGCCGTGCTGATGCGGACAGTCTCGAGGACACCGCAAGCACGCAGCTGGCTCAGGACCATGGGGCCCTCAAACTTCCAGGCCTCCTTTGCCTCGTTGGGCTTAATGCAGCGGATGTAGTGGACATCGGTGTTGTTGATGGTGTTCATCAGCTCAATGAGCGAAGAGCGGAAGATGCCGCCGAGCGTGGGCTTGCGGTTGACGGCAACACCGATGCGGCGACCAGCCGCGGGCTTGACAGCGGTAGTGGTGGTGGACGAGGCAAGGTCCTTTTCGCGGACGGCCGAGGCGGCATCGAGGACGCGGGTGAGGAACTTGTTGCTGGACGCACGCAGAACAGCCAGGTGCTCGTCGGGCACCGTGTCGCGGTTCTTGTCGATAAAGCCCTCGGACTCGTAGGTGACGTCGATGGCGTAGTGGCAGACGGTGAAGGAGGACTTGCCGAAGCGGGGCTTCTTGTAGAACTTGTTCTTGTCGGGGGTGAAGTTCTGGTGCAGCTTGGTGACGAAGGAGTCGTCGGAGCCCATGGGCAGGCGGGACTCCTCGTCGAGCAGGGACAGGATACCCATCTTGCCCTCGATGAGGTCGATGCAGGGCTGATTGTCGGAGAAGTCGATAAAGGTCCAATCAATCTTCTCGCGCAGGTACTCCTCCTGCTCGAGCTTGAAGACGTGCTGGTTGAACTCTTGCTGCAGCTTTTCGTTGGCGTAGTTGATGCAGAACTGCTCGAACGAGTTCTTGGCAAAGTGCTCGAAACCGTAGATATCGAGGACGCCAATGAAGGACTTGACGCGGCTGAGGACGGACTCGGTGGCCAGGCTGTTGTTGATGATCTCGACGAGCCAGTCAAAGAGGCTGGAGTAGATGTACTTTGCGACGGAGTCACGGACGACAAAGGCCTGGGCGGTGGTGAGGTTGGAGACGATCTTGTCGCCGCGGGTGACGAGCTGCTTCTTGACGATCCAGCGGGCAAACTCGGCGGCGTTGATGCCGAGAATGGCACAGGCCTTCTCGAGCGAGGGCTCGCTGGCCGAGAGCACGGCCTCTGAACGGGTCGAGCCGATCTTGGTGTTGCCGAGGTGTAGCAAACCGGCCAGCAGCTTGAAGATCTCGTCCTGCTCCTCGTCCGAGACGCCAATGGTCTTGAGCGAGGCCTTGGTGGCCATGAACTCGGCCTTGTCATCGACGCCGTCGATGGTGGGGGTGTTGCCCTGGTTGAGGTACTCGAACTGGTCGACGGGCAGGATGTCGAGCTCCTGGCGCTGCTCGTCGGAGACACCGGCGACGAGCTGGTAGAAGATGTGGTAGTTGCGCTCCTTAAGCGGCTGGAAGACGAGACGCGAGCGCTCGAGCAGGTAGGTGCGGATCTTGGCGCCGATGATGTTGGTCTTGTCGTCGAACATGATCTCAATGTACTTGCCGAAACGCGACGAGTTGTCGTTGCGGGTGGTCTTGGCGTTGCCAAAGGCTTCCATGATGGGGTTGGTGGCGAGGATCTGCTCCTCGGTCTCGCTCATCGCATCGGCGCCCTTCTTGGAGCGCGAGCCGGGGTTGGTCGGCGACTCGCGCGTCGCAAAGTAGCGCATGATGTACTTGGCGCTGACCGTCTTGCCAGCACCGGACTCGCCGGAGACCACAATGGTCTGGTTCTTGTTGTCGCGCAGCATGTCGATGAAGGCCTCCTCGGCAATGGCGAACAGATGCGGCGCCTGCGTGGCGCGCTGCTTGCCGGCGTAGACCTGCACCATGCCGGGGACGTAGAGGGAGTCGACGCGGGCAAAGGGATTTGTTGCTATTAATACGATGCCCGAGTACGTGTAGATTTCCTTCTGAGCGTAACGAAGCCGAATTGCCTGGAGGACTGCAACGAGTGTTAGGAAGACGGACGGCACAAATAAAAGCTCAAAAGACCACCCAATGGCACCACACAGGGGGCCGCGGTCGAGGAGGGACAGGACGCACCAGCAGGCTCGTTGAGATGCGACAGATTTGTCAGATCATCGCTGGCTTCGAGCATGGTCGGGTTCATTAGTGGTGGCAGAGACGGGTCGCTGCCGCTCGCGAGCGCCTCGGCCGTGACCTCGACGGTTTTGGACTGGCAAGAGGAGAGAGGTTAGCGGGAGCTGTGACAAGCAGCAAACAAGCACGCGCAAGGACGACCGCAAACTCACCTCGCCATTCTCGAGCTTGAACTCGAGAAACACCTTGGATCCCTGGACGTCCTTCTTGACGACCTCGGAGGCGACCCAGCCCTCGGTGGCATCGGGCTGCCAGGCCCGGGTGCCAACATCGTAGGTTTCCGCCATGATGAATCAAGATGCAGGAGACAAGAAAAGACGGGAGAAAATAAAAAAGGAAGAAAGAAAAAAAAGAAAAGAAAAACAAAAGGAAAAAAAAAGCGGCCAGCGGCCGGGGGGGAAGCGGGCGGAGAGTGAGCTGTATGAGAAGCTCGAAAATGTGTCAATAGTCAACCGCGCCAAGCTCTCTCTCTCTCTCTCTCTCTCTCTCTCTCTCTCTTTCTCTCCTTCTCTCTCTTTTGCTCGAAATTGGCAAGAGTGGAGGAGGGGGGTGGTGGTCGGATCAGAAAAAAAAATCGAGGCTCGGAGATCCCCAGTACTCGATCGCGAGAAAAAAAAGGGAGGGAGCACGATAGGGATGATGCCAAAAAGGACCAAACAGCGGTAAAGGATGTCAAAAAAGCGGTGATGCAGATTTGCCCCAAGACGCCACGCCGCTGGAAAGACAAGCAGAGAGGATGCTTGAGGTGAGGGCAGACAAAACACAGTCAAAGGATGCGACGAGGGAAAAGAAAAAAGAGGAAGAAGAAGCGGTATGGAGCGTCGTCCGACTTCGTCACGGGTCGTCGAGAACTGGTCGAAAGCCGTGCGGCTGGGCTAGGCTTCGCTTTGCTGGGTGTGGGAGGAGGGGGCTAGGGAGATTCGAGACAGGAGCGAAGGAAAGATGGAAAGGGGAAAGGTCCCCCGCTAGGAGGCCCTGGACTGGCACTGCTAGCAGCTCTGGTAGCACCGTACCTACCGCGCTCCCAGGGCAGTTTGTGAGTGGACCGCTCGTCCTTGCAGTGGATAGTGTGGAACGGAAGCCCGAAGAAAAAGGAGTGTGGAGGCGCGACGGGAAAGGGGAACGGTTGCAAAAACGGCGCTACGGGGACGCTCTAGGGGGGCCATTCTCTAGGGGGCCCTACTTTCGTTTCGTTCGAAGTACTCGTACAATCTACACAAAGAAGGCGCGCGGGGGGGATGTTTAGTTGACGGGCTTCGAGTCCAGGGGCCAAACTGCATGCCAGGAAGGCGCAACCTGTGAATGGAGCATCCCCGAACAAAAGGGATAGCAATGCGACTCTTGATCGTGCCTTCCCTTCCCGCCTTGAAAAGAACAAAAAGTGAGCGTATGGTCTGCGATGCGCGGCAGTCATCCGGTTGCACCTTCCCGCTCGTTCTTCTGTGCCACGTTTACACTTTTTTTTTTTGTTGATTAAAAAAGGTGGCTGAAAATGGGACCCCCCTTTCCCCTGGCACTAATAATGGCCAGGATATGAGACGTGAAAGAAGAAAAATCCCAAGAGTGCCGCACACACACCACACATTGACAAAGTACTCGTACAGCACGTAAGGAGCGCTGCAAAAAAAAGTCATCACGCTCCCTACGAGCAGGCTATGCCCGGACAAATAATGGCACACGTTTCACACGAGCAAAGGGGGCGAGGCTGCTGACTTTTTTTTTTCACGACATCTTGTGACAGTGGATGGGGGCCCAGTAGATGCATATTTGTGGTGATGCATGTAAGCGGTAAGGGAGCGAATGGCTGGCAAACTCGCGCCACCCAACTCCCTTGGGGAAGGGGTCAAGAACTCAACGCTCAAAAGATGCAATATGCATAATCACCACTGACGACCTCTCGTTCCTGGATTCCTGGACGGCCCTTGCAGACCTCTGCAAGTCTCTGCAGGCTACCATGTGCAGCGATGCACAACATTTTTTTTTGGTACGCAATGCACGTTTCGCGTCTCATGCATGGTTCTTCTCTTATTGGAATATCGTATTGTTGCATATGCCTACTACGGGCGCAGTGACAGCCGCCCCTTTTTTTGGCGCCACGTTGTCGGCATGCGTTTGGCTCCTGCAGCCCATTGTCGGTTGGTCGGTTTCGTTCCGTTGGTCTAACGAGTACCTTTTATTACTCATTTTTCTTCAGCAAGCTGCAACCGTAATTTCGGGGCAGCAGGCTCGCCAGGATCTGCCATGGATACAACGTTGTGAACAGGGGGGTTGCGTCTAGAAGGCAGTTAGAACAGCATCGAAACGCACGCGTCTCGTCAGGGACAAACTGATCGCAGAAAAACTCCGTTGTCTATTCTATATGAATGCCCTGATTTTGTCTTGTTGAATGTCTCTCTCGTATCCCTAAAGCAATACTCCTTTGTGTACCCGGATGCACCAAACAGAAAAAAGAAATGAAACGAAAAAGAAAAAAAAAGACGAAAAAGAATGAGGAAATATGAAAACATTCGCAATCGCAATCGCACGCCAGGAACGCGGGCCGGCTGAGCCCTGATAAATCATATCAGACTCATCCATGTTGAACAGGTGAGCGCCGGCCAGGGGAAAACAAAAGAAAAATGTAAGCAGTCAAACTGTATGCTGAATCGCCATGCGTCGGCAATGGCAAGAAGCCGAGAAAAAAAATTGAATGAAACTTTTTAGTACAGAACACGAGTCATGATGCGAGAAGAAAGGGTCTCGAGGCTGTCGGTAATGGTCTGAAGGTCGCTGGGCTGGAGGTCGCTGACGTCGGCCATGAGGTAGGCAATCTGGAAAAGAGAGAAGAAAATATGGTTAGTTATGCCGGACCAAGAATATAAAAATATAAGAGGGGATATGGAGATATGTTGGACAGCCTCTGAGCCGTTCATACGTACATCGCCCTTGCTGTCGGTAATCTGCTTGTCGACGTTGTGGTCACCCAGGATCTCGTTGACGCGGCGCAGCACACCGGGGATGTTGCGGTGGATGTAGATGACACGCGCGTGGTTGGGCTCGTCGAGCGTGAGAGAACGCATGTTGACCTGGGGCAGGTTGACGCTGCCCAGAGTGACACCCTGGTTGATGTACTTGACAAGAGCCTCGCCAACTGAAAAGAGAAGAAAAAAAAAGGGTTAGAATATAATTGTCCAAGAGAGAGGGAGAGGGAGGGGGGGGTAGAGAGGAGAAACAAAAGCAACGCAGAGTCCAATACATACCCTCAACACCAATGGCACGCTGTGCCTCCTCGGTGCTGCCACCAATGTGAGGAGTCAGGAGGACGTTCTTGAGGCTGCGCAGCTCATCGCCCCAGCCGGCGTTGAGCTGGCCGTTGAAAAAGTCACCGTTGCCAGCGGGCTCGTTGGGGTAGACGTCGAGGCCGGCACCGGCGAGGTGGCCCGACTTGAGCGAGGCGGTGAGGGCGGCAATGTCGACGACGGTGCCGCGGCTGGCGTTGAGCAGGTAGGCGCCCTTCTTCATGAGGGCAAGCTCGGCAGCGCCAATCATGTTGCGGGTCTCGGGGGTGGCGGGAACGTGCAGCGTGACAAAGTCGGCCTCACGCAGCAGGTCGGCCAGCTTGGGGACCTGGCGGGCCTTGCCCAGGGCCATGAGGGTGACAATGTCGTAGTAGATGACCGACATGCCCATGGCCTCGGCCAGGACGGACAGCTGCGAGCCAATGTGGCCGTAGCCAACAATGCCGAGCGTCTTGCCGCGGATCTCCCAGCAGCGGCTGCTCACCTTGTTCCAGGTGCCGCGGTGCATCTCAGACGAGCGGTCGCCCAGCTGGCGCGCCAGCATGATGATCCAGCCAATCATCAGCTCGGCCACGGAGCGCGAGTTGGCAAAGGGCGAGTTGAAGACGGCAATGCCGTTCTTGGCCGCGTAGTCGAGGTCGACCTGGTTCGTGCCAATGCAGAAGCAGCCCACAACCAGCAGGTTCTTGGCCGCGCTCAGCACCTTCTCCGTCAGCCGCGTCTTGGACCGGATGCCAATGACATGCACGTCGCGGATCTTCTCAATCAGCTCCGCCTCGGGCAGCGAGGCCTTGAGGTGCTCGACCTGGTAGCCCTGGCCCTTGAGGATCGTCACGCCACTCTCGTTGACGTTCTCGAGCAGCAGGATCTTGATGTCCTCCGAGTTGAACGGCTTGAGCGGCTTGGCGTTGGCCGGCATCGCCGCGCGGCCAACGCCCGACATGCTGACGCCACTGCCCGACATCACCGGCACGCTGAATGTCGTTGACGGCGACGTCGACACGGCGTTCTGGTTGATCTCATCGGCCGCCGGGGAGCGGCGGGCAATATCTTGTGGTCTTGCTGCCATTGTTGTATGTGTATGTGTATGTGTATGTCTATGTGTTTGTGGTTGGAGTTTTGGGGTGTTTCGTTTGGGATGTGTTGGGTGGAAGGGAAATATGAGGTGCGGAGAGAATCTGGGGAGAGGAAAGAGAGTGAGAAGGCAAAGAAGGAAGGGGCAATGGTAAAAAGAGACAGCAATAGTGTCTCTCTAGAGGCAGAATGACGCGACGTCGGTGACTTCTACGGGCAGGCTGGCCCCGTCCGGAGGGCAAGAGCTGCCCGCGTCCACATGTTATATACCTCGTTACCGTATTTCAGCGGTAGCGGGGTTTCCTATTGCGACTAACACGTTCTTTGACTCACCAAAGTCCACACGCCCCCAGGTACATGTACGGAGTACAACCAGCGCCTGGTACTCTCCACGCCCTGTAGAGCCACATCGGCCCCACTATAATCTGACGGGCCCGCCTATGAGAGAATGGCCGTCAAGGCACCGGCTGTCGGAAGGCTTTGCCTCTGCTCCGTCTGCCACGGCCACACCCACGCACACAAAAAAAAGAGAGAAAATTCATGTACCCGAAAAATTTTCACTTTTTTGTGTCTTTTGGCATTTGTGAGTCTACCAGCACGGCAAACCGTTCAAAACCTAGAACGGTGTATTTTTGCCCGTCGATCATTGCTGTCTAATGATCAGCCGAGCAAATTTATTCTTCGCTCAATGGCAAAAGGTACCTGGAAAAGATACTTCCAGGAACTTCGATTCCAGTGATATTTTCTCCATTCTCCATTCCGTGTAGTTTTCTTGTCGTTTTTGGCAATTTATGACTCTTTTTTTTTTTTTTAAAAAAAAAAGGCCAATCCGACATCCTGTAACTTTGTAGTTGTCTAAATAACCCCCACAGAGTCGGACAGGCCTTTCTGGCCGCACGTAACAGCCGTGTAGCAACCCCAATCCCGCGCTGGGATCACGTCATCGCGGCGTTGTTTTCGCTGCAACTCCAATTTTTCCATCGGGTATTTTCCCGCGGGGTGAGCTTTGTTCTTTCTCTCACAACGCAGCCTGTGAGATAATATCACACTTTTTATGGCATGATTTTTTTTTTTTCAAGAAATAAATGAATCAAATAAAAGTAAAACAATAATATAATATAATGCTTGGGATATTAACTTTTCATGTTAAATATTTTTCTCATTTTTCAAAAAAATAAAGGGTGGAAATACCTAGCCAAAAAAAAAAAATGAAGTAAAATAAAATAAAATACCTAAAATACCTAAATCAAAGCCCGGTTTTTATCTAGCCACTTTATCTAACCACGACTTTATTACCCAGTAAAATGTGCTCGCCTCCATTATTCGACACACATGGCATGTCTGTATAGACGGGTCCCAGCCCATAACCTCCATGCCGGCATTTGCATAGAATCCTCACTGCGTCATACACCGACGTCGGCGGGATACGGCTCGGCATGGCGTGCGGCTGCTCAATAGGTAGCCTGCCTTTAAACGGCCGTTCCGACATGGAAAAGTGCCGATGTACCATGCACGTAAGGAGACTGTCACACCGACACCAGGCATCAAGCATACTCAGACCACCCTCAAGCACACCGGTTTGTCTACTCCGTACACCGTTTGTCTGCAGTGGCAGTTGTATTAGGCGGCTATATAAGGTACGAGTTGAGTAAGTAAACACAAATTTAATAAAAAACAAAGATGGGACATTCATCCTTGCGTGAAAAAAAGGCAAAATTGCAAAAAAAAAGACTAGCAAGAGCAAACTCAAATCCCAGAGATCGTTTTATCTTCTGGCAGCAACACCTCGCCTTATTTTTATTTCTTCCTTGTTTCATGACGCAATGCCCCGTGCTCGTGCCCTGCTAGTCCCATGTACCTGGCACGACAATAAAAGCATGTCGGGCCTGTGCTCAGAACTCTAAAACACGCCATAGTCACTGCTCATGGCCCCCGTGGCCAGAAGATTGACAACGTTGTGCTGGGCGAGCCGCTTAGCTCTGCTTGCACTCCTGGGCATCCTGTTTCGGCTTGGAGCCATCGTCCTGCAAAAAAAAAATGTTAGCGATGTCCACCCTTTAAAAGGATGCTTGATTCTCTATCCAACTTACGTCGTCCTCATCCGAGTCGTCATCCTCATCGTGGTCCTCGCTGAGGTCGTCCTCGTCCTCCTCGTCGTCGTCATAGTCCTCGGGGAACTCGTCCTCGTCAAACTCCTCGTAGGCAAGGGCCTCACCCGTGAACCAGTCAATGGCGCGGGGGATCAGCTTCTCCTTGATGTCCTCACCCAGCTGGTAGTCCAGCTCGAGGCGGTCCTCAATGTCCGAGGCGGCATCGTCGTCGTCCTCTGCGGGAGGCTCGGGAGGCGAGAAGAAGTTGAAGAAGGACTCGGTGGGGACCGTCTTCTTGACAATGCGGGTCTGCTTGGTGGCTGTTTATGCAGTGTTAGTCTGGTGTACTAGTCTCCAACCTTCTCCAATCAACTGTGTAAAACCACCGTCCCCCTTTTTGGGTGGTGAAATCGGACAATCGGACAACTATACATACTCTTGTTGCGCTGCTTCTTCTGCTCGATGCGGACGGTTAGGTCCTTCTCATCCTTCCAGTCGATCTTGTCGCCCTCGGCGTGGTCGTAGATAAAGTCGCCACCGTAGCCGGACTCGGTCTGGTAGAAATATGTCTTGGAGATGGTCTTGTTGGTGAAGAACTCGTTGTCGGCAAACTCAAAGATCAGGCGGAAGCCGGGCTTGTCGAGGTACTCCATGCGGATGTCCGTGAGGTGCTTGAGAGCGCTCTCGTCGCGGTCCGTAATCATCTCGGCCAGCGAAACCTGGTTCTTCATCGCCGACAGCCAGAACTCGGGGATACCCGAGACCTTCTCGCCAGCAGCGGCACCCTCCTCACCCTTGGCCTCGGGTTTCTCCTCCTCGTCCTCGTCCTCCTCCTCCTCCTCACCGGCAGCAATCTCCTCCTCAGTGGGCTCGTTGTTGCCGTTGACAATGGCCGAACGCTTCTGGTACAGAGGCGTGAACTTGGCAAAGTACTTCTTCTCGAGCTGGAGAACCTCCTCCTGGAACTCGGCCTCGAGCTTCGAGTGCTCCTTCTGGATGCCCTTCAGACCAGCGACACGGCGCTTGACCTGGGGAGGCAGCGACTCAATGTAGCCGGACGAGCGGCCAACAAGGCTGCCGAGCTTGCCCTGGATCATGCTGACAAGGCGGGGGTTCTGGGCGAAAAGCGAGGTGGCCGCAGACAGGTCAACAGGGCCCTCTACACAGCAAAGAAAACTTGTCAGTTATTTATGATATCACCATGGGACACGCCATCCAGTATGACCATGGTCAGGAAAGGCACCAGGACACATCATGGGCAGCGTTATCAACCCTATACTGACCTTCCGAGATGCTCGAAACGCCAGGCTGCTGGGCGTGCGAAGAGATAGGAGCGTTGGTCGCGGGAGTGTTCTGCGGCGTCCTAGATAAAGGGCGAGCGGAAAGACGAGGGTCAGTAATGATGTTTAGACAAAGTAATAGGGGGCTTGCCCTTTCGTCCGTCCTTTTTCCCCCTCGGCAGCGTCCGGGATGAAGCTCAAAATCGCAGCAAACAACTCCTTGTCGAATGATGGATCCTTGCCATGGGAACATGGCCCCCATGAGAACTTGACCGCCCCCCCTCCAAAGAAGAAAGAAGCATATCTGTCGAGTCGTCCTCCATATCGCGCTCCAGTAGGCAACTCACGGTGCGACGGGGTCAGGCCGCTTGTTGCGGATCGGCTCGGCCATGGCTGCTGATTTTGAAGCTGCTCGGGAATTAAAGGTTGGTGAATAGTGATGGGGAATTCGTCAGAAACACCCCGGATGCAATGCGTGTGGGTGTTTTTGTGGCTGAAAGACGAGGGCAAGAGAGCGGTGCGCGGGAAAAGTAAAAAAAAAAAAAGCTGCAGGAGGCGAGAGAGGAGGTGAGAAGCGTTGGGATACCGCAAGATTGGTCTCGGCGGGCGGCAGCGACGGCGGGGTTGAGCCTCTACTATTGGGGGGGGGATAGGAAGGGGCCACCTGCTAATTTTTTTTTGCTGGGCGCCATGTCGTACTAGGTGGGCGGTGGGCAAGGCGCCTGCCAACGCGGCGGCGGCCCCGTGGGATTGCGGACAGGTGGGCACGTACGCTGTTGCCTTCCTTGCGTTGGTCCCCCATGGCCCTCTGTGGCCTCCTATGGCCCGCGAATGGGCCTATTTTGGACGCTATATTTTTGCCCTTTTTATTTCGATTTGATTTTATTCTTTGTTGGCCACCACTTGGTCTCCGCTGCAATGCGCGTTTTTTATTGGCTGGAGCGCTAGCTGAGACCCGCTTATTGCACTCTTTTTTGACGCCTTTTTGCTCTCTTTCCATGCCACTTCGAGAACCGCATCTTCAGTGGGGCCAGCATTATGTACTCCTGGCTGCTACGATTACCTATCGCGTCCGTTCCTTAATGGATGGGCTTCTGCTCTTCGGTTCCTCGTGCTCGTGCTGGTCGGCTTCTTTGTACCATGCTTCTTGGACAGGCCAAGATGACAGATCTTGATTGGCCGCCTCGGTCGCTCCTTCCTTGCACATGCCAACTCGCGGTAGGCTTGGTGGGCTGAAGCTTCTCTTTTTTCATGCACAGGAGTTTCTGTGCGTGCAAAAGATGAACTGCTTGCGTGGGGAAGTTTTGCGGCCGCCTGGCTGATATTGAAGTTGTGATACCGCTTTACGAACCATGTGCTCTCGTTTTTGTGGCTTCTCAGGTCTCACAGGTTGCACAGCTAATCATGCAATAATTGTACGGGATGATGAGGCCTATTAAGATTGCCCGGCCGAGTTTTTGTCGCCCATGGTCGCACTTTCCACTGTGAGATGAATCCTCTGTAAAACGAGCCTATGGCGGGCAAGAGCTTTGCGCGGATAAGAAGGTGCCACTGGCAGCCACACCCAAAGGCCTTCGCGTACAGTGTCGTCCACGGCAGGTGCGATCGCGCTGTTAGCAAAGCTAGGGCGGCGACCAACACCTTCCTATCTCGATAATCTCCGTCGCGTTAGTTGCACATCTTGCCAAGGCTGCCGCATGACTAACCCGGCCCTACATTAGTACAGTCCGGAGCATCACCACACAAAGCCAACGTCGCACCCATCATCGACTCTTTTTTCTTTTTTTAAAAAAAGAAAAGAAAAGCTACATATTCTCGTCTGCCAACCCCGTATTTCGCCAAGGAAGCATCGAAAAAACCGTACGGACGCATCGAACCTGCGAAATGCCGGTATTCTAGACGCCCACCTCCAACCGCGCCAACTTTAGTTTTTCCCCTACGCGCGACGACCATATCGCGCTTTTTCTCTGCCGCTTGGTTGACTTACATCGTTTTGCGCCATGAACGGCGGCGGCGGCGAGGCGCGCAGCGCGTCCAAGGGCCGTTCATCGACCGAGGATGCCGCGCCGCGACCGCCGATGTATGCACTGGGCTCCAACCAGAGCGAGGCCAGTGTCGGAGCCAGCGTCTTTGAAGATGTCGAAATGGCGCATGATGAGGTGTGTGTGTTTTTTTTTTTTCCTTTTTTTTTTTTGCCTTTACGTTCCTCGATGCGCGCAATATTGACTCTGAATGCCCTAGCTTTACGCAGGTCCCGTAGCCGAGAGTCTTCCGACAAGTATTGCCGCCTTTTCTCATCGCCGATCTCGCGCCGACTCGACGACAAGTTTCGCCTACTACACCGAAGATGACGAGGAGCAAGACCGGGCCGACGGGCGCTCACGGCGGCTGCCTGACGAGGAGACGGGCTCCATCAGCTTTGAGGCGGAACGCTTTCTCGTTGGATCATACACGTCCAACAATTTTGACGAGGCAATGGGCCTGCGCCAGGGCGTCGACGACCTGGGCGAGGAAGACGAAGACGAGGCAGAGCTGGCAGACGAGACGGCCGATCTGGAGAGCGTTATCAGCCATGGCCAAAATGGCTACAGCGCCCGGCCGCGGCGCTCGTCGTCCCTTTCGCGCACGTCGGCACGCGCAGGCCTGCTGCAGCGCCGCGGGAGTAATGCGACTGATGCCGAGAGCGTGTACGGCTCTGGCCGCATGAGCCAGAAGACGTACATTGCCAGCGAAGACCTCTACATTGCCATTGCCGGCTTCCGGACGAGCCGCGTCGGCATGGCCATCTATGTTTCCATCTGCGTGCTCACACTTGGCATCGGATGGCTGCTTTTCCGTTGGATGCCTCGCTGGTACATTAGCGTGGTTGGCCGCCCGTGTTCTCTTCGCGAGTGCACCTGGACAGTTGTCGAGAACCAGTGGAACGAGATGGTTGTCTTGGACGTTGACTGCACGGCATACAATCGGCCGCTGTCGAGTGTCTTTGGCGCGCCGCCCAAGATGGCCAACTATGGCTTTGACGACGACGACGACCCGGACCCGCTGCTCAGGGATCTGCGGGGTCTCAACTACCGTTATGTGCGGCTCTACTACCACCCGCAGCGTGACAAGTTTGTTCAGTCCACGGGATGGAAGGATCCCTTGTGGCAGGACGTGCACGAGATCCGCACGGGTCTGGACAGCGACGAGCGCACGTCGCGCGAGAGCGTCTTTGGCTCGAACCTCATTGACATTGAGGAGAAGACTGTGTTCCAGCTGCTCGTGGACGAGGTCTTCCACCCCTTCTACGTCTTCCAGATTGCCAGTCTGATTCTTTGGTCGATGGACGAGTACTACTACTATGCCGTTGCCATCTTTTTGATGTCCTTTGGCAGCATCACCACGACGCTGATCGAGACGCGGTCCACGATGCGGCGCCTCCGCGAGATCTCGCGCTTTGAGTGCGATGTGCGTGTGCTGCGCAACGGCTTCTGGCGCACCATCTCGTCGAGCGAGCTTGTGCCCGGCGACGTGTACGAAGTCAGCGACCCCAGCCTGACGCTGTTCCCCAGCGACGGTCTGCTCCTGAGCGGCGACTGCATCGTCAACGAGAGCATGCTGACGGGCGAGTCTGTGCCCGTGTCCAAGACGCCGACGACCAACTCGGCGCTGCGCGCGCTCGACCTGGCCGCGCCCACTGTGCTGCCCGAAGTGGCCAAGCACTTTTTGTTTGGCGGCACCAAGATCATCCGGGCCCGCAAGCCGCAAGATGTCCACGACGAGGAAGAGGCTGTAGCTCTGGCGATGGTTGTGCGGACGGGCTTCAACACAACAAAGGGATCGCTGGTGCGGTCGATGCTGTTCCCCAAGCCGTCAGGATTCAAGTTTTACCGCGACTCCTTCCGCTACATTTCCGTGATGGCGTGCATTGCTCTGCTCGGTTTCGTTGCGTCGTTTATCAACTTTGTCCGTCTGGGCCTGGCGTGGCACCTGATTGTGGTTCGCGCCCTCGATCTCATCACCATTGTTGTCCCTCCTGCGCTTCCGGCAACACTGACGATTGGCACCAACTTTGCGCTGAGCCGCTTGCGCGGCAAGCAAATCTTTTGCATCAGCCCGCAGCGTGTGAATGTGGGCGGCAAGCTCGACATTATGTGCTTTGACAAGACGGGCACGCTGACCGAGGATGGGCTGGATGTGCTGGGCGTGCGGGTTGTGGACCGCGATGCGAACCGCTTTGGCGAAGTCATCTCCAAGCCATCGCTTCTGGTGCCCGCGCGTTCGCGCGGAAAGTCGGCGCCTGGCAGTGCCTATGACGATGCTCGCCGGGCCGCACTGTTCACCATGGCTACGTGCCATTCGCTGCGGTCTGTGGATGGCGAGCTGATGGGCGATCCGCTGGACCTGAAGATGTTTGAGTTTACCAACTGGACGTTTGACGAGGGCCGACAGCCAACGTCGGCGCGAGACCAGCCCGACGGCGAGAGCCAGGGCGGTCTTGCACCGTCGATTGCGCGGCCGCCGCCCGATATTGTGTATGATCTCGACACGAGGCCGACGCCCGCTCCGGCTTCCAACGTGCGCAACGGAAACGCCTCCCGCGCCAACGGAGGAGTAGGAGGCTCTGGAGGAGCTACTACACCGGAACCGGCACCGTTTGAGCTGGGTATTGTGCGGTCGTTTGAGTTTGTGTCGCAGCTGCGCCGGGCGAGTGTTGTTGTGCGCATCTTTGGCCAGCCGAGTGCGGACGTGTATGTCAAGGGCGCGCCCGAATGCATGCGCGAGATCTGCCGTCCAGAGAGTCTTCCAGCCGACTATGACGAGCTGCTGTCGTCGTACACGCACAAGGGATACCGCGTGATTGGATGCGCAACCAAGCACATTCCGAAGCTGAGCTTTGTGCGGGCGCAAAAGATGCGTCGTGAGGATGCCGAGTCGGGTCTCGACTTTGTGGGCTTTATCATCTTTGAGAACAAGCTCAAGCCGACGACGACAGCGGTCCTTGACGAGCTGACCAAGTCCAACATTGGTTCTGTGATGGTGACGGGCGATAACATCTTGACGGCCATCAGTGTGGCGCGCGAGTGCAACCTGATTGACAAGACGGCACACTGCTTTGTTCCTCGGTTCATTCACGGTGTGTAGCTGGCCGAGGGACATCTTCCTCTCTCTCTCTTTCTTTTATGTTTTTGCGGCCACCCCCCCCCCCAGCCC
>JAGKRZ010000167.1:0-48937 GCA_020002355.1 Intubia oerlemansii | reverse complement strand
TTTTTTTTTCTGTCTGTTTCTCAACGCTTTTGTCTGATGATACGCTCTCGGGAAAGCCTTATTATTTTACTGTTTTTGCTTTATTCTTCTTCATTTTTTCCTATTTCTCTCCCCCCCTCTCCCACGCACAAGTCATCGGATGGTTTCCCCTGCACCGATCCGGGTAGAGGCAGGGCGCCATGATCAGCAAAAAGAAAGTAGAATTGTGCGCAAGAGTACGGAGTAGGGAAAGGGGAAAACGAACGTCGTAGGCGAGCAGCGGGCAAAACGTAGGCGAACATGAGCAGGCAAAAAAGAAACAAAGCTCGGCAGTCGACAACGGAAAGTAAGATGCGATTGCGACATTGCGATACTGCGACACTGCAATACCACAACCACCTATTGGCATCACCAATGCAAGAGTATCTTGTACAAGTAAGATACACATCGTCCCCAAGTTATGAATCACGTGAAAAATAAACAAGAAAAATTAAAAAAGGACCCGGAAAGTTTAAAAGTACATCGTACGAGAGACCATGTCAAACTAAAATAAGGGCACTCGTATGCAGACCAACCAAGATGCTTCAAAAAAAGCTGTCAAATATGACAGACTGATACGCCGTACTCCGTAGAGCTGATAGAATAACAAGCTCCATCTTGAATCATGAAAAGCGCGAGCGGCGCGAGACGGCGCAAAAAGTCTCCCAAATCGGGAGAGAGAGAGGGGCGCCAACAAAGATACCTTGTACAAAGCGCGAAACCTGGACTACGAGTACATGTACTATTGAAAAAGGAATGACACCGGCCGAGTTCTACCACCCCCAATCCCGCGCGCGGTGCATACGAGTATGGAGTAGCGCCGGACGGTACAAACACTGTGGCCATACGACCGGGCACACGGCCTGTAACACTGTCCATATACGCGTGTAAAAGGAGTATGGAGTCAGATACGGGTCGTATCACAGCACAGCAACATGAGTCTTTCTCTCTTTCTCCTCTATTTTCTCCTCTATTTTGTCCTCTATTTTCTCCTCTGTCTCCTCTCTCTTCTCTCCTCTCTCCTCTTTCCCCCCGCCCCCCGGTCCCATGGCGGAACAGTCCAAAACTAAGCCGCGGATCACTTTCCGTTCTACGAGTATTTGCTCGTGAAGTACTCCGTACATGTAGGCTATTCCGTGTGAAGCAGGCAAAAGCGAAATCAAGTAGAAAAAGTCAGGATTGCAATGAGAGAGGTCGCGATATACGGGGAGTTTGGACGAAGCATGGGGGGGTCTAGAAAGCCCAGCGGACCACTTTTTTGTTTTTCATGCATGTTAAGCGAATGCGAGAAAATGTCCGCGGTCATTACGAGGGGTGGTGGGAAAAAGCAGGTGCAGGTACAACATTACAATGTTGCCATTACGACGTATCGTACCTGCACTGACGAAGGAGCCAAGGCGACAAGGCGAATTGGGGTTGTATTCAAGAGTTTTTTGGAGAACAGACAAAAAAAAAAAAAGAAAAAGAAAAAGAAAAATTACGGAGTAGGATGTCCCATTGTTGCCCGCATAAAAAAAGCAATCAATGGAAAAGGCAAGAAGAAAGAGGAAAAAGAAAATGTCAAAACCCCCAAAGAAAAAAAAAGAAACAAAAAAACAAGAATGGCGAGCATGCAAGATGTCAAGATGGGACAAGATGGGAAATGGGAGATATTGTTGCACTCAACATGGAGAAAAAAAAGTTGATATGTGCCCATGTAAGGGAGGGGGGTACCGACACTTGCACATATCGTACCTCGGAGACATACCTTTCTCTCTCTCTACTCCGTATATCTCGCATGTGCATGTACTTATATTGTTCGGCATACATGCCAGAGCATTCGCTGCAGTCCAGGCTACTAGTATGATCAGAGTACTCGTAAGAGTACATGTATCTGTAATAGTGCAAGGAGTAGGTATGCACCTCAACGTTTCACTTATGCTTCTACCACCCCCCTCCCAACATCTCTAATACCAGGTCTTCGAGTACATGTACCTTTTTCAAGTCGCCGATGACAGGGGTGGCACCCCCTGGATACTACTACGCCACGCCGCAAATCTCCTACGAGCATGCTGTGTAGCGAGGTGCTTTTGCAGTGGGAGGGGTTGCATCGAGCTCGTACGGGCACAAGACAAGGCTGCGGCATTTGGGACCATGTACAGGTACAGGTACATGCAGCTGGGTTGGCATGGGAAGCTGGACGGCTCAACCGGGCTGTAACTTTGCAGGCACCATGCGTAATCATGCACGATACATGTAGCTGTACGCCGGCGACGGATTCTTCCCAAAAAGGCATCTCACCTGAACAGGTCAAGGGTCGTGGTGGTCCAGTGGCCTGTTGGTTCTTTTTTGGATCCTCTTCCACACACACACACACACCCCCCAGTCTACAGAGGACTATCATGCTGTACGGAGTAGGTTAGTTGTGTGTCTACGAGTATATCTTGGTTTGCCATGTTGTTGTTGTTGTTGTTATGTTGTTGTTGTTGTTGTTATGTTGTTGTTGTTGCTGCCAGAAAGCATCTGCGGCCTGCGGCCAGCCGACATATCGTGCATTTGCATTCTATGCCTGACGTATCTTGTAGGAGTATTTTGCACGTTGCATCTGTGTAGTATCCATCTGTGTAGTATTTGCACAATGTCCTGCCGAGATAGACTCACTTTTTTTTTTGGCGTTATTTGTGGCGCGACGATCAGATGCCGTTCTGGAAGTGCGAGCTGAAGGATCATCTGCAGCTTTGCTCCTCAGGTGAAGAGTCCATCATTCGCCCAGGGCCCGTCTGCGCATATTACTCGCCCGGATATTCAGGGGGCGCGCGTGTTCGACCTGGAAGAGAGACAAAGATGTGCATTGCCCGTCGTCCTACCCGAGCTGTCATTGACTGGAATGCAAAATTCCTGCCGAGCGCGGACAATATTTCCTCTTTTCGCCAACCGCGTGGGTTTGAAAATTTAATGCAAAATTTTATTGAAGAAAATTTCATTTCGCATTGTACGGGAGTACAAAGCAAGATACGTTGTAAGATACATGGTACTTTGGAGAGACAGGCAAGGAAATGGGCTGTGGGTGTGGCAAAGTCTCGTGATAGCCCTATACTGTATGACGTTGGACAATGTATGGCATCATCACACAGCAACTGTCAGTAACACGTAGCACACGATGCCGGGAAACCCTAAAAAGACCTATAAAAAACTCTAGAAAAAAAAGGAAAGAAATATATGCACTGCTCACATGTAGAAATACCATGCAGTCCGCTCTCTTGGTATGAAGAAGAAAACTCTCAAAGGACCCGGGATCGGGGGGTAAAAAAAAAAGCAATCGAGGGAAAGGGAAGCAAGAATAAAAAAGTACTCAAAAAAGCAACAAGAGGAAAAATGAGCCAACTTGAAAAGAAATCAAACTAAGCAAACGTAGCTCAACGGATGGCGGTCACTGAATAAGAAAAAAAAAAAGAAAGAAAGAGCAACGTCTAACGGCCCGTGGTAGATGAAGAGAATAATTTGCCCAGTTTATGTCTATAAGATTTTGCAAAAAATTGGTATATACCTATAAATACAATAACAACAACGGTGTGCGCAGCCGTCAAAACGACACCCCGGACCAGCTCTCCAGACTATTGCGTCCACCTCGGCAGCGCCTCTTTGACATTCTCGTACACGAGAAACGTGACCCATGTGGCCGGCAACACCCTGACGACGCTCGGCACGAGACCGCGGTAGAATCCTCGGAGCCCATCTGACTGCCACAGCTGCCGAGACACGCCAACAATCGTCAGCCGCTGGCCGGGGCCCTGCCCGTAGCGGGAGGCCGCGTCGTACGTCTGCAGCCGACTGCGAACGACCTGGTAGGGATAGGTGGCGGCGCCGGCCACCAGCTTGGCCAGGGTGGACACGAGGACGGTGTCGACGGCGGTGGGTGCGCTCGACGTGTTGGATAATGTGTTGGATAATGTGTTGGATAATGTGTCGGGGGAATGGGCTGCCGCCCTCGAGCGGACGACCGACACCCACCTCCGCACCGGCTCGTACACGGCAAACTGCACAGCGCCGTGGCTCACGCCCAGCAGACTGACACCGAGTCCGCGGTAGAAGCCACGGACGCCCTCATCGCGCAGCACCCTCCTTGCGCCGGCGAGCATGCTCGAGGGGTAGGCGCCCTGAGCGCCGCGGTCGGACGACAGCATGCGCGTCTTGAGCACCCAGATGGGGTTGGTGAGGACCTGGACGCCAGCGCCAGCCATGGCCGAAGCCACAAAGTAGTCGGCCGGCCCGAGCGTGGGACGACGGTCAGCCCCGTTTCGTTTGACTCGTTTGAGTGCAGACTCGGCTCTCGATTTGAAAAAGAAAAAGGCTGCCCACGAAGTGGCATTGCCCAGCAGGTTGGGCGTCAGGCCGCGGTATAGTGCAGCCACCGGCTGCGGCGCCGTCAGCAGGCCCCGAAGAACAGATGCCATCGAGGGCCGCGGAGCACTGGAAGCAGCATTGCTATGGACTAGAGGGGCGGTGTGTTAGAACAAAGTTTGAAAAAGTAAGTGTTTGTCATACAGAAAACGAATATATAAAACGTTTGGTCGACGTACTCTGCATCCGCGTCTTGACAATATCAAGTGGGTGGACAACAAGTGTAGCCACAGATCCTGCCGTCAGGCCGGCAATGGCTTCCATGGTGGCACGCGAGAGAGGCTGTCGCCGACCAGCTGAGGCGGCGACCGGAGTGCCCGAACCGGCCGAAGCGACGTCGGCCGCACCATGTTCACGCTGCTGATGGTCCAGGCTGCCGCTGCCTATTTGTACTTGTCTGTTGTCGCCGTCGACATGGTCGCCGGCACGCCCGGCAGACAGACCGGTCATATGGATGTCTCCGGGTGAGGTAGTGTTAAAAATCTTCGGAATGGCATGGCTTTGTTGTTGCGCTGTTCCCGGAGGCCCCGGGAAAGGTCAAAAGAAGTTGACGTCCTTTCGGTCTACGACTTCGTTACACAAGCAAAAATCGCAATGCCCCACATATAAATCACTGCTGACTAATGACATCATGCCGTCACAAGCCGACACCAGAAAGTCAGAAAGCACAGCGAAACTCCCCCAGCGATGTTGAATGAAGATGAGTGGTATTCTTTCAAAAATCAAAACGCTTTTTGTTTACTGTACAACTGAGACGAGGCGCA
Source organism: Intubia oerlemansii (assembly GCA_020002355.1). Classification (NCBI taxonomy): domain Eukaryota; kingdom Fungi; phylum Ascomycota; class Sordariomycetes; order Ophiostomatales; family Ophiostomataceae; genus Intubia; species Intubia oerlemansii. The sequence continues at coordinate 43,775 of JAGKRZ010000167.1, read as the reverse complement.
AGATGAATCTTGCGCCTTGAGACGGTGGCCAGATACCGCGAGAGAGAGGTCATTCTCGCAGGACAAACACCTCCCGTCCTCGTTTCTTTCACTTTCCAAAACGCCAAAACGTAATGTTCCGTATCCCGTATCCTCCGTGGCTTCCGAAACGATATGACTTCTCCATGCATGCCAAGTCTATGCGGTTCTCCGTGGTCCGTTCGTACATCGTGGGAATTGTTCGTTCTGCGTGTCACGTGATAGGCATCATCGTTTACGACAGAGGCGAGAGGAGGCTGCACAATTGTTAGCATCGCTAGAAAGGTTCCCGGGACAGTTTTTAAGTAAAACGTACTTGATCAGAGCTGGCCGGGGAGTGCTGCGGGTGTAGCCTGCATTTGTTAGGATGTATTGAGATAGCGATGCGATGTCGGCTGATGCCGCCACGTCAGGTGGACGAACCAAGGTAGAGGACAAGAGGCAGGTAGCCACTGAAAGAGGTCAGAACACTAAATATTCCCGAGAAGCATTGAAAAGAGTTAAAACATACTAGTGAACGGCGACGCGAGCAACGTCAATGAGGCGGCCGATGCGCTCCTGGTGATGGTTAGCTTCTGCGCGGGCCATTGACCGGTTGGGGGCTCTGAGCCATCGTATCGTGCGCACCTTGGACTCTTCGGAAAGGGCAAACATGATGTCGATATACGTCGTGCTGTCGTTACGTGTCTCGTTTCTTCGTCGTCGTTGTCGTCGTCATCGGCGTCATTCGGCCAGAAAATTTGGGAGGACGTCCTTTTCGCGGCTGCTAGAGGGGCGATAAAAGTGGATACCTCTCACGGAACAATCCATTATCCGCGCCGTCCTTTCCTCTTTTCGCAGCCTTGTCGCGTCTGGGAAAAAGAACGACGCAAAAGATCGCGACCGACCACGATCGAAAAGCTTTCCCTGCGCGCATCAGTGTGGTTGGTTTGTATCGACAACCACCTTTTCTCCTTGCAACATCATCGACGCGGCCAACAATCGCAAACAACTACACACAATGTCGGCGCGCCACTGGGAACAAAACAAGGAGGCGACGGTGTACGTCGGCGGCCTGGACGAGCGGTTCGTGGAGCCATTGCTGTGGGAGCTCATGACGCAGATGGGCCCTGTGGTCAATGTGCACATGCCGATGGACCGCGTGTCGCGGACGCACCAGGGATTTGGCTTTGTCGAGTTTGACACGCCCGAGTCGGCCGACTATGCGGCGCGGTGTCTGAACAATGTGCGGCTGTTTGGCAAGCCTGTGCGCGTCAACAAGGCGTCGGCCGACCGGCAAAAGGCGAGCGATATCGGTGCCGAGCTCTTTGTGAACAATCTGGACGCCCAGGTGGACGAGAAGATCTTGTACGACACCTTTTCGCAGTTTGGCCAGCTTGTGTCGCCCCCCAATGTTGTTCGCGACGCCAACAATGGCAATGCCAGCAAGGGCTACGGATTTGTCAACTTTGACAGCTTTGACAGCTCCGACGCGGCGCTGGCGGCCATGAACGGACAGTACCTGCTCAGCAAGCAGATCTCGGTCGAGTACGCCTACAAGAAGGACGGCAAGGGCGAGCGGCACGGCGACGAGGCGGAGCGCAAGCTGGCTGCCGAGGGCAAGAAGCACAACATCATGCCCGAGATCCAGCCCCTGCCGCCAGCCTTCTTGATGAACGCAGCGTCCTCGACGCCCACAGCAGCGGCCGTTCCGCCGTCGGGAGTGCCGTCCAATGCCAACGCGACACCGCTGTCTGCCAACCCGATGCACAACAGTTTGGCCGGCCCGCCACGTGGAGCAGGAGGCCCTCCTCCTCCTGGACCCGGAGGATACGCACCGGCCCCTTACCACCAGCAGCACCAGCAATCACAGCATCCTCACCAGCCGCCATATGCGCCTCGGCCGTATGGTGGCGGCCCTCCGCCCGGATTCGGCGGACGTGGCGGACCGCCGCCGCAGCACTACAACCAGTACGGTGGCCGTGGCGGACCTCCTCCTGGCCCCGGCGGCCCCTCGGGCTTGCCCATGGCACCTCCAGGATTGCCCACACGTTTGTCGAATGCAGGCGGCCCTGTTGGCGCTGGCTATCGTCCACCGCCGGGCTTTGCCAATGGAGCGAATGGAGGCAACGGCAGCATGCCGCCTCCCCCAGGGATGCGGCGGTAATGGGTAATGGGTAATGGGAACGACAGATGAGAGGGTGGGAAGGAGGAAGATACCAGCATTTGTGGCGTTGTATATATTTGCCCCCCTTTTTTTTGACGCGTTTGGCCTTCTTTTTGTGTCTTTGGTATTACTTTTATTTATGTATTCTGGCCGGCGTTTGGGAAACGTATTTAAAAAAATATTATGCATCTATGTGCTGCTGGCCCTCATTGGTCTGGCGCAAGAGGGCGAGACGGCCAGTCTCGATGGTGTTGACGAGCTATTTTTTATTTTTATTTTTTCAAGTTATCGTCTGGGTATCGTGTATATAGAGAAAGAAACGCTGCTTTCATGCACTCATCACTCATCCTCCATGCAGAGTCGAAACAAACAAGATGTTGTCGCGGCTTTGTATCTCATAGGCCTCTTCGCCTTCGAGTTCCCAGTCGGCATCGTTGATGAGGCAGAGAATGCCGGGGCGCCTGTGTCTGGTTAGGAGACATAGCGGACGACAACAACCTGCCTTTTCTACTTACAGATGCCCGTCGAGAACAAACAGATCCTGCCGGCTGTCGGTCATGGCCGTCTTGCAGAGATGCTGGATGAGAAAGCCGACAGTCGCTGAGGCGCCCGACTCGTCGACGGCGGGAAGATCCACCTCGATCTTCTTCTTGTCGGCAAAGAGCATCTCCAGCCCTCCGCTGAACTCGACAACGATGGGTATGGTGGCCATCTTTTGCTTCTAGCTGGTTGTGCGGGTGGCCGTGGTGGTCTGCGTCGCAAGACCAGTCGACGAGGGGCATTGCCGTTTTTTATGAAAACGCATAAACGCGCCTAAAAACACTACACACACTATAGTGCGCGCCAATCATAGTGGGCTGTCAACGACATTTCGACTTTTTAGTGGGGCGCAGCATCATTATGGGCAACGACCAACGTCACTCCAGGCCACCCAGTCACGACAGGCACGTCGTTTACAATTCACAGCACCCAAATGGCGGCTACGGCATACCTTACGGCGGGAGCCAACCGGCAGACAGCAGCTGCGGACTGGGGCAATGACGGCACGCTCTGCTACGGCGCAGGCGTCAACATTGCCGTCTGGCGGCCTCATGTATGTCGAGGAGGAGGGGGAGGGGGGACCGGCTGCTTTTGTTAATTTTTATTGTCGCCTTTTGCTAATGGTTTAGGATGCGCACGGTGTTGTTCACCTGCTGAGTGGCCATACCGAGACGGTCAAGGCAGTGCAGTATCTAGGCGACGACAAGACGGACACGACGGGCACGACAACGTCATACTATGCCAGCGCGGGCGACGACAAATCGATCAAGCTGTGGGCGATCGACACCCAAAAGGAGCGACTGGACAAGCACGGCGAGGGCGTGTGTGCACGCTGCGTTCAGACCGTGGACGGCGCGCACGCGGCGCCGGTCAACTGCCTCGCAGCCAGCCTCGAAGGCTCGCGGCGCATCCTCGTCTCGGGCGCAGCCGACTATTCCATCAAGATTTGGGAGCTGAAGGACGGCAACATCACTCCCCTCCAGACCATCCAGACGACACCGCGGTTCTTTCCACTGTGCCTGTCGGTCGTGGCCCTGTCCGAGGATGCATACCTGCTTGCTGCCGCCGGCACGAGCAACAATATTCAAATCTTTGCTGGCCAAACCGTCGAGGGAAAGCTGCACTTTTCGCTGCAGGCCACCCTTCGCGGCCACGAGGGCTGGCTGCGGTCGCTCGATTTCGGATGGGAGGGTGAGCGCGGCGCGTCGGACCTGTTGTTGGCGTCGGCCAGCCAGGACAAGTATGTCCGTCTGTGGAGGGTGCACAAGGGAGAAGAGCTGCCACCCTCGACAGCAGCAGCAACAGCATCTGGTAGTGCGTCTGTTGGAGCGATGGCCAACTCGCCGGCCAACAAGGCGCACCGTCTGAGCGTGCACGGCGAGACATACACAGTCACCTTTGAGGCGCTTCTCTTTGGACACGAGGACTGGATCTACAGTGCCAAGTGGGAGCCGAGAACGAAAAACGGACACAACGGACACCTCCGTCTGCTGACGGCCTCAGCCGACAACTCGCTCGCCATCTGGGAGGCGGACGAGTCGTCGGGTATCTGGGTGACGGCAGCACGCATGGGCGAGCTGAGCAAGGAGAAGGGCGCTACAACGGCGACGGGCAGTGTGGGCGGGTTCTGGACGGGACTGTGGGCGCCCGCATCGGCTGCGACAACGTCGGTGGTCACGCTCTGCCGGACAGGAAGCTGGCGGCGCTGGGACTGGGACGCAACAAAATCCCGCTGGGTGCAGGCTATTGGTATTGCCGGCCATGTGTCGGCCGTTACGGGCATCACATGGGCGCGCAACGGATCGTATCTTTTGTCTACGAGCAGCGACCAGACGACACGACTCCATGCAGAGTGGAAGAAGAAGACGTCTTCAGCGTCTTCCCCATCCTGGCACGAGATGGCCCGTCCGCAAATCCACGGCTACGACCTCAACTGCATCGACACGCTCGGTGCCAACTCGGCCCAGTTTGTCAGCGGTGCCGACGAGAAGCTGCTGCGCGTGTTCCGCGAGCCCAAGACGGTGGCGCGCCGTCTGGCCAAGCTGACGGGACACGAGGCGAGCGAGACCGACCTGCCCGATGCCGCCAACATGCCTGTTCTCGGCCTGTCCAACAAGGCGGTCGACGACGACGAGGCCGGGGCCGAGGGCGAGGGCAAGGTCGAGGACGAAGACTTTGACGCGCCCCCGCCCGAGGATATCCTGGCCCGCAACACACTCTGGCCCGAGACGGAGAAGCTGTACGGCCACGGCTACGAGATCTCGTGCGTGGCCGTCAGCGACGACGGCCTGCTGGTGGCTAGCGCGTGCCGAGCGAGCTCGCTCAACCATGCTGTTGTTCGCATCTTTGAGACGGTCGGCTGGACCGAAGTGCGTCCGCCTCTGCCGGCGCACACCCTGACGGTGGCGCGTCTGCGCTTCTCGGGGAGGGGTGTTGCTGGCCACTGGACGGACCGCTTCCTCCTCAGTGTCGGCCGTGATCGGCAGTGGGCCGTCTTTGAGCGGCAGCAGCCGGCGTCTGACAAGGCGTCCAACGAGACCTCGCCCTCGCCCTTGCCGTCTGCGACATATACGCTCCGCCAGGCCAATGCCAAAGCCCACTCGCGCATGCTTCTCGACTGCGCGTGGGCGCCGGACGCGCCCGTGTTTGTGACGGCCGGCCGTGACAAGAATGTCAAGGTGTGGAAGGCCACGACAACAGCGGCCAACTCGGTCGAGGGAGCCGAGCCTTTCTCGCTGGCAGCCACCCTTCCCTACGAACACCCCGTCACGGCCGTGGATATGCTGCCCCGTCCCTCGCCGACGACATTGACTCTTGCTGTCGGTACCGAGGCCGGCCAGCTGTCGATTGTCTCGCTGGATGCTTCCACTTTGGCGGTGACGGGTACGGTGCTGCTCGACTCGCGGCTGTGGCTGCCCAAGGCTGTGCTGCAGCTGGCATGGCGGCCAATGACAACAGCAAAGGAGGAAAGCAAAGAGGCCGTCGACCTGGCTATTGCCGGTGAAGATTCATCGTTAAGGGTGTACAGTGTCGCTCTGTAAGTAAAAAATGGGCAGGGCAGTACCTGGTACGATAAGTAAAAAGGAGTCATCTAGAATATAGAGTCTATTTCATGACAGCATTATGGATTACGTATAATGATGTTACCACGCCGGGCAATGTATAAAGTAATAAGGGAGGAGAAAGAAGTAAAAGGCGCGAGAAAAAGAAAGAGCGATAAGGGGGCCGAAAGAAAAGGACAAAAACAACGCCAGTGAAAGATATCTAGAGGCACAGTTTGATCAAATGATCAACGACCTCATGCGGCTGTCAAGGAGTCCCGAGGGCGTCAAAAGATGGCCGTCGATTGTATGCAGGTTGTCGACATGTATCGATCCGATATCGTCCGCCGCAAGAAGAAACCAACACAGCATTTTACAGCTCGTTGTGGACGGCCCCCGTCACAGCCCTGGCCACGGCATCGGCCGCAGCGCTCGCGCTCGCTTTCTCGGCGGCAACGGCATTCTGCAGCAGGTTGGCGGCGGCATCGACTTGGGCATCACCGTGCGCGTAGAACCACGCGCGGCTGGCGAGGAAGGCAAAGTGGCGCGGGAGGTAGAGGAAGCAGGCAATGGCTGTGAGGCTCGACAGGAGGAAGAGAATGGAGTCTAGTTGATCGGTTAGAACAAAGACATTCAGAGGCAAAACACGTCCGAATTGTGTCGGATGGTTACAATCGTGCACGACCACAACATACAGACAAAGAACTTCTCCATCGAGGTCAGCATGTAGATGCTGTAGGTGACCTCAAACTGGTAGATCTTGAGCTTGATCCATTTGCTGAAGCGGTCAAGAAGGGAGGCCATGCTGGGCAAGATGAGCGGACGGCGGGATGCTTTTTCGATAAAAGATAATTCGTCTCCAAAAAGGTCTGGCAGGCCGTTTGCGCAAAATGACAGAATGATGTGTGTGTGCCAATGGGTGGGTGGATGTTCGACGTTGATACTTTTTTGTGATGGTGGACAGTCAGCTCAATGGGCAATGGGGCATTTTGAGACGCGAACCGTGACGCTCTATTCTGTAAAAAAGGGGGGCCGACATTGCCGGCCAATCGTATGACGCCAACGGCCATTGCGCAGTCACGTGAGCAACGTCACCGTACATTACCGCCGACCAAACATCAAAAAAGCAGCAAAACGAACGAGAAGAGCGAATCTCTCAAGAAGCAGGAGGTCCCTGCAAAAAGGAAAGACGACATGCGCCTGCGTCTAGGATATCTCTTCCGCTGGCCGGTCCGCCCGAGACTAAGTCCGGCTACCGTATCACCGGCGTTCTACTCCCTACCGGCGACACCACCGCCTCCATCATGGAAGCCGCCAAAGAGTACACAAATGCCAGCGCGGCCAAAACCGCCACCCGAAGAAGAGATTGAAGAGGTGTTTGTCAAGGGAACCGGTCCAGGCGGACAAAAGATTGTGAGTCTCTGTCCATCTCTCCTAGAACTCCCTAGCTTGCCTTTGCCTATCTAACAGCGGTGCAGAACAAAACCAACTCGGCGGTCCAGCTCCGCCATATTCCCACGGGCATTGTTGTCAAATCACAAGCCACGCGATCGCGGTCACAAAATAGAGCTATTGCTCGCCAGCTGCTGGCGGCTCGACTCGACGAGAGGGAGAATGGTGATGCCAGCCGGACGGCCATTGTGGCTGCCAAGAAGATGAAGCAGAGGGCCAATGCCGACAAAAAGGCACGGCGCAAGTACAAGAAATTGGCCGAGGAAAAGGAAAAACAAACGGGGCAAGACCAGTCCATGTCGGCTACAGAATCCCTCGCTGCTGCCATAGCAGAGGCGAGGTCCAGTATGGCGGAACACTCTACGTCCCAAGATCACAAGCCATAGAGCCAATATATATAAATCAATTGTAGTCAACCTCAAACGAAAAAACAAAAAAAGGCTGCGTGTTTTTTTTGTGCTTTGTCCTGTAGGAATGTCCAGCGCCCCCCCAAAAAAACATAAGCCGCCGCCATCTTTCCACCCTATCACACACTGCTTCCATCATCCATTAACCAACACATCGCAAGACAGCTCGGCGCGTAGCGTCAACCCTCACCCAGCCCGCACTCGGGCCGCACTCCCGCAAGAGTTCGTTCTGCAGCAGAATAGCCAAGCGAAAGCCTCAACGAGAAGCAGCCAAAGACGATCGAGCAGGCCAAGCTGACCAAAAGGGCCGACACAACTTGCTCTGGCTGAGCGGCGTGCCTGAAAACATTGACGAGAGTAGCGCAGACAGCATGGCGTAGACGACGGCGACCAATCCAAAGTACTGACGAGCCGCGACGCGCTTAGAAGCACTTGCGGTGGACGATCGAAGGACCGCTCTCGTCGTACTCCTGCTTGGAGATCCACATCTGCTGGAAGGTGGACAGCGAGGCGAGAATCGAACCACCGATCCAGACGGAGTACTTGCGCTCGGGAGGAGCAATGATCTTGACCTTCATCGACGAAGGAGCAAGAGCAGTGATCTCCTTCTGCATACGGTCGGAGAGACCGGGGTACATGGTGGTACCACCCGACTAGGGGTCTTGTTAGCATGACTTCCTTTCTTTTCTTTGATCTTTTTTTTGGCCCTCTGATCCGCCTCTCTTCCTCCTTTCTATACATACCATGACAATGTTGCCGTACAGGTCCTTGCGGACGTCGACATCGCACTTCATGATCGAGTTGAAGGTGGTGACGTGGATACCGCCGTTCTCGAGACCCAGGACCGAGGGCTGGAACAGAGCCTCGGGGGCACGGAAACGCTCGTTGCCAATGGTGATGACCTGGCCGTCAGGAAGCTCGTACGACTTCTCGAGAGCAGAGCTCTGGGCCGAGGTCTGGATCTCCTGCTCAAAGTCGAGGGCGACGTAGCAGAGCTTCTCCTTGATGTCACGAACGATTTCACGCTCGGCCGTGGTCGAGAACGAGTAGCCGCGCTCAGCCAGGATCTTCATCAGGTAGTCCGTCAGGTCGCGACCAGCCATGTCGACACGCGAGATGGCGTGGGGCAGGGCGAAACCCTCGTAGATGGGGACAACGTGGGTGACACCGTCACCCGAGTCGAGGACGATACCGGTGGTACGACCCGAAGCGTACAGCGACAGGACGGCCTGGATGTTGACGTAGAAGGCGGGGGCGTTGAACGTCTCGAAGACGATCTGGGTCATCTTCTCACGGTTCGACTTGGGGTTGATGGGAGCCTCGGTGAGCAGGATGGGGTGCTCCTCGGGGGCGACACGCAGCTCGTTGTAGAAGGTGTGGTGCCAGATCTTCTCCATGTCGTCCCAGTTGGTAACGACACCGTGCTCGATGGGGTAGCGCAGGGTCAGGATACCACGCTTCGACTGTGCCTCGTCACCAACGTACGAGTCCTTCTGGCCCATACCGATCATGATGCTGGGGAGAGAGTTTGTTAGCCAGGTGCCAATGATATGAAGGATAAGAGGGAAATCAAGAGCTTACCCATGGTGGCGGGGACGACCGACAATCGAGGCTGAGATTGTGAGTTAGTATCGAGAAAGACGCATCTCGAGATGCATCGGCCTCGGAATCGCCGGAAAGCCGACAATGCTTATCGGCGATCATCGACGTCCGAGGAACGATGGCTGGCGAGGGCCGCTGAACTTACGGAAAACGGCACGGGGCGCATCGTCACCGGCGAAACCGGCCTTGCACATGCCCGAACTGATGGTCAGCAGCGTTCACACAAGATGAAACATTGATGTCTTTGTTGAGCTCCAAGCCCAACCCCAGCACCGGAGGTCCTCCGCATCCTTGGCCTGTAGTGGGTCCTAGCTTCGGGCCACATCATCGCTTTGGATAACGAGGGCTGGGGACGAGCGAGCAGTGACGCTCGGAAGCGGCGGAATGCTGCAAATGCCTCGCGAGGATGGCACACGATGATGGCTTACCCATTGTCGATGACGAGAGCTGCGACTTCTTCTGTAGTGGGTGTTAGCGAGTGTTTCAATGGCTAGGCCCGACTTGGAGATGCAGGCAAATGAGCCGCGTAAGGCGGTGGAGAAGAGAAGGATGAGCGGCGAGCCCGGGGGTGAAAAGGCGGTGGAAATGAGCTATGAAGATGAAGAAAGGGGGAGGATGTAAAGGCGAAGGGGATCGCGATGATGGTGGTGATTGATGGCGATGGGTTGTCGATGGCGGAAGGCAGCCATTGGCCTGTGATCGTGCATCGTGATGATGGCGACGAAATACCGTGCCGCGACGGGAGGAGAGGCGAGTTGCAACAGGGCGAGAGGGGAGGGAATGGGCATCGATCTCGTGGCAAGTCCGAGAAGGCGACGAGGAGATCATCAACAGCAAGACGACAGCAACATACCTTCCATTGTGACGGTGTTGATGTGGGAATACGGGTTGATGATAAAAAAGAGTACTGCAAAAAGAGATGGATGGCGGTGGAAAAGCTGGGGAGGAAAAGGTCGAGCTTGTGGTGCGATAGATGAAGAAAAACAAGAGGTTCGCAAAAAGGGAGTAAAAAAGGGGGGGTGGGTGGTGGAAGTGTTCTTAAGGGGGCCTAAAGGGGGGTTGCCTGCTGGAAGAGAGGGGGGAAGGGGGGCAGTGTACTGTGTGAGCAACGACAAGAAGGAGGTTGGGGGGAGGGGCGGGCCACTACCGTGCGTGCTCGGTGTGCTGCGAGCCCGTCCAGAGAGGACCCCATTCTGCCGAGAGGCTTGTACCTGGATGTAGCGTGGTCGCTTATGGGCGCTAGCTGCGGGCTAAAAGGTAGCACGAGGTACGCACGAGTACGACATTTTCACACTGTGCATACGAGCCGGCAAGGCAGGTGCGATAACAGCTCCCAAAGGAGAGGAAAGATGAGCACCACATACTCTCTGGCGCAGGCACCGACCAAAAAACGGCCATAGCACAATCCAGGAAAGAGCGACGCTGTCGCCCAGCGGTTTCTCCGAAGTCCACTGTTTCCCATTACAGTGCCCTGGAAAGGACCTCCGCGCTCTACGGAAGGAGCCTCCGGTGAACCGCACTCCGCTCCTGCCGCGTTTACTTATTTTGTCGGTATGCCCTGGCTGCGCGAGCGCGCATGCATTCTGCACAAGGCCGGGGTCCGTAAGCACAGCACATACATATTCTTCCTACGTGGTGCAGTCGATTGCATACGGCCGGGTGGTCACCGTTATATGGGCTATCGATCAATAATGCACCATTTGGGCATGGGAAGTAAGATACGGTGATGGTATGGCGAGATCAGGCACCGATATTTTCATCTGTTGGCCAGTCTCGCATTGGCACGACCGATATACATATATATAGGCAACTGTGATTCATTATAAATGTACCGTAATGTGCTTTCAAACATAGGTTGTGAGATGCATGAAACATCACCTGCCATCACTTGATGGAACAACAGCAGGCTGCCAGATTAAATCCCATTCTGAACGGCCGTGATGGAGGACAGGTTGACAGATCCGTAAGTGTACAGTGTCCTTGGCACTGTGCGGGGTCTGCCCCACGTCTGGGCCTCCTGCTGGCGTGTGCCTTCTTTGGCAGTGAGAAGATAAGATAAGTAGTGGGGCGCCCCGCCACCACAAGGTACGGAGTAGGTGCGAGCTTCGCGGCGGCAGGTGTACGGAGTAGACAGCAAAATGGACGGCACGGCAAAAATAACCAAGGGCAAAAAAAAAAAAAAAAGAGGGCGGAAAACAGGAGGCAACATGCGAGAAAACTCTTCTCGTTTTTGTGTCGCCTTTGCATCTTCACACCCTCTTTCTATCCAAAAAAGAAAAGGATTTTGTCTATGAAGCAAGTCTGCGCCCAAACGCTGACGTACGCACAGTGCATTAGGGGGGCAAAAAGCGAGACGATGAGAGAGGGAAGGCTCGGCCGCCCCAGTCTGGCAAAGGAAGGTGCGTAGCACGAGGGAAGAACTACTCCGTACGCCAGAAGACAAAACCGTAACGGACGGGGAACATCAATCAATGACGGCACAGCCTGGCGCCCTGTAACGTCACTGTGCAGCCGGGCGAGGTTTTGTAGCTTTCATGCGTGCCTCGTCCCAAAAGATACTCTTGTCGCTCTCACAAGAAGGTTAAGAGGTTATATCGTCTGTTTTGTGGGACAGAAAGCCCTAATGCAAGGCAGCAGCAATTCGCCAATGGCCGCCAATCCGATGGCTGCGGCTGGGTTGTGGCGGGGTACGTCTTGGGTCGTACCTTCCCAGCACAGGCCCTTGCGATTCCTCAGTCCAAAATGCCATGTCGCGATGCGACGGGGATAAAACATATTAACGCCTTTTTTCAAAGTCCGTGGATTGAACCAGGAATGATTCTGACATGTCGTCATCGTAATCCCCCTCCTTCCTCTCCCTCCCCCCCCCCTCATTGTATCACAGCACCTTTTTTTTCTTTTCCAACAGAAACCGTAGCACTTCTAAGATATCCCGTCTTGGATAGAGCCCCGCGACGTGCACGTGAATCGGGCGCTAGTACATTTTAGGAATAGAACTATACTGAAGCGCCTGGAAGCTTCATGAAAAAAAACGACGACAAACAAAAAGAGCTGCGACAGCATCACGACGGCCGCAGCTAGCCAGTTCCCAATTTTGTCCTTTTATTTTTCTAATTTTCACGCATTTTACACACAATACACACAGAGAACCACACATACCAAACACCAAGATGGACAAAGGCCTCAACGAGCTCCTGAAATGGGGCATTGAAAACTCCCAAAAATCCGACAACCCGGCCGACCCCTCGGCAGCCGATGCGGCACCACCGACGAACCGCGGCCTGAACCCGGAGGCGCTGGCCGCGCTTTTTGGCGGTCCGTCGGATGCCGATCTGATGAAAGCGTCCATGGCGGTGATCAGTGCACCCGAGGGCGAGCAGACGCTGGAAAACCGCCTTGTGGCGTTTGACAATTTCGAGCAGCTCGTCGAGTCCCTGGACAATGCCAACCTGATGGCCAACCTCGGCATGTGGACGCCGCTCCTCGATGTTGTTAAGACCAGCAAGGAGCCCGAGATGAAGCGCATGGCTGCTTGGTGCATTGGCACGGCTGTCCAGAACAACCAGCCGAGCCAGGAGCGGCTGCTGGCCGTGGGCGGCATCCCTCCGCTCGTGAAGCTGGCAACAGAGGCTTCGGAGCCGGTGGCCACTCGTCGCAAGGCCGTCTATGCTCTGAGCTCTGCGTGCCGCAACTACCAGCCGGCCATGGATTCCTGCCTGGCGGCGCTCAAGGAAATTGGCCCTCTGCAGGGCCCAGCCGGCGCCACGGGCGCAGCGCCAGTTTTGCCGACAACAGTCGATGCTATGAACATGGACGCTGTCGACGAGGTCATCAACGCTCTCAAGGCCAACGTGGCTGCTGCTGAGGCAGCCGAGAAGAAGACAGAGGCATGAGCTGATCATGTTACAACAAAGAACTATAAAGAGGGAAACGAAAAAAAGAACACAAAACAAAAAGAAAGAAAAAGAAAACTATACACCCCCAGGCGTGCGGGTGCATTGCATTGGTTGGCTTGTTCAACATGGCGTTTTCGGGGTTTCTATATATGGGTACAAAGATTCAATCTTACTTTGATTTATGACAAAAAAATTGATGACAAAATGAACACCTAAACGAAGCGGTGTGGCGGTGACTTTTGTGAATGAAAATTTGTGATTCTTTTTTGTGATGTATATACTGTTACATGCTACCACGTCCCTGACGCCCCATTTTCCTTGGGGTTTTTAATCCCGCAGCAGACCATGGAATGGCAGGCCGAGCGAGCTCATGAGCAGACGAGCCTGGCGGTCGGACGTCGCGGTGGTCTCGACAAAAATGCGGAAGCCAGGCATCATCTTGGGCGGGTACATGGAGTAGTTGACGCCGATCTCGGGGAACAGAGCGACATCCGTGCTCGTCAGACCCCACGAGAGGTTGCCCGAGCTGTCACCCGTCGAGCCCTTGACACCGGGCCACTCCTTGATCTGTGGCAGCACGAGGTGAATGCACTTGTCCAAAAAGTCATAGGCCGCATTGCCGTAGATGGTCGCCTTGACACCCGTCTTCTGGCCCTTGATCAGCGCCCACTGCGCGACGTTGGTGCGCGTGCGCGTCACCTCGGGCACGACACCCGTGATCGCCTGGATGACGCTGCGCGCCACAACCAGCCGGTCAGGCTCGCGAGCCGCTGCAGGCACAAAGGCATTGATCGTCACCGACCGGATCTCGGGAATGTTGCGGAACGTAATGGGCTTCTCGAGCAGCGGCAGCGACGGGTTGCCGCGGGGGCCGCGCTTGGGACGGTTCTTGTGGTACGGCGATGAGTCGTCCCAGCTGCGCAGCCGGTCCTTGGCCGGCTCGCTCGGCGTTCCGGGAGGTACGTGCGTGTAGGCCATCGTCATCATGTCAGCGGCCAGCGTCGAGTGGAAGGTCTGCCGCAGGCGCGACTGGTGGAAGGGGCCGGGCACAAAGTCGCGTGCCGTCGGGTCCGATGAGGGCGGCGACTGGATCGGGTGCAGCGGGCCACGGTCGTACTTTGGCGGGTGGAATTGGTATCTAGAAGGGGAGGGGGACGTCGATGTGGTTAGAGAGGAACAAGGCAAGAAAAAGCTCGTATGCTCCAGACAACTTACCTCGATCCTGGCAGCTTCTCTTTCCGGAGGGAAGCACGCTCCAGCGGTGCCATGTACTTGGTGCCCTCCGCCAGGGGGGCCGTCTGAAATGAGGAATCGGCCTCGAGATCAGCCAGCTCAGCGTCAGCAGTGGCCGCCACCTTGCCGGTCTCGTTCGAGGCGCATCGCCGGAAGAGCCATGGCGCCGAGCTGGATGCCGGTGTTGGCGCGGGTCGTAATAACGATGATGCAGGCGTTGCTGCTGCTTGCCGCGCTGGGCGTGCCAAACTCCGTATGCTCGCCATTGGGGTTGTGTGCTGTCGACAATGGGCAACAGGGCGTCGTGTGATGTTCGCCAATGGGACGTTTCACGATACTATTTTTGAGGAAAAAAAATTGGCGTATGTGGCACGTGATAGTTTGGTTTTTGTCACGTGGTCACAAATTGAGTGCGGTCGGCAACACCAAGCTCTCTTCTGTTATGAATTTCTACAATGGTAAAAAAATAAGACGACTGTTGAATTTTGTAATTATACAGGATTTTTTCTGTTTCAATTGACAATTTTGAGATATTGGTTGAATAGGTTTGGGTGTTGAGTTTCTTCGATCACTGCAGAGCATTTGAGGTGTTATAAGTCTCGGGATTTCCTGGAATAATAAAGGTATATTGCTGCAATACCATGCCATATGCATCGTGCATCTTTTTTTTAAAAAAAAAATCTATGAATAATAATGGAATGCAATAATAAATACCAAAAAAGGAGAGATTAATACAGCAGAAATACAATCCGTTGGTTTGCTATTTCACAGACATAATGTGGTGTGCTCGTTGAGATGGAATGACGTCGATGCTGTACCAATCGCGCCTGCCAAATTACAGACGCGCCTTGGAGTCTTGCAGCTGTCTCCAACTCCTTTCGTTCCATTTTTGCGATCCACCAACAACATCACCCATGCGAGTACTGACACCCTCCTCCCTCTTACGGAATCGACCAGATCGTGCGATCCTAGGAAAAAAGCGACAGCGCGTGCCAAATTAGCGCCGCATTGGCAAGGCCAACATGGCGCAATTTGCGGTCGAGCCCATCCACCGCTTCCACGGCGCAAGCCAGCCCATGCGGAGGCCAAAAGTGAGTTTCGCGAGAGACACCGGAGAGAACGAGTACTATGCTGACGACTAGGAATTTACGTCATTTTCTTACGATGACAACCACGTGCTGCACCATGATGACCGCTCGCTGCGATGGTACTACCCGCCGCAAGCTCTGCCCGCCGACCTGTCGCGGGGCTTTGAGATGTTTGACCGGCACGACGACAAGGCTGCTGGCGACGAGCACCTGGACAGTCTTTTGGAGTCGATAGCAGAGCACGAGAAGAAGACAGCCGCCAAGATTGACGCAGGGCTCGTGACGTGGCGAGGCATGATGACCAAGGTACGGAGGGGCCGTCGCCCCAAGGATGTCTCAACAAGCTTGGCACTGACCTCTTTTCTTCCCCCCCTCAGATCATGGCTGTGCCCTATGACAATGATGGCTTTGAGATGAATGCCACGCTCTACCAAGTAAGAGGATCCTCTGGATTGGACATATGAAGAATAATAAAACTTCGCTAACCTTCTAGGGATGCATGTATGTATAACCCTCCTGGCGATGCTCTGATATACACATTTTCTGACGTACAGCTTCCTCGAGGAAAACTACGAGTACAAGATGGCGTCGCGTCGAGAGCAAGAAGCTCGGCAGAACCGTCCGCCAGCAAGACCACATCCTGACCGGCCATGGTTTCCGCCAGACGTCATGACATACTGGGGTTCGTCGCTGAGAGCAAGAGAGGCTGCATTTTGCTTGGCCTTCTCACTGACCTTGTTCGTTTTAGGCTACAAGTTTGAGACCCTCGCTACACTCGCCACGCCCTGGGGTGCTGCTTCTCGTGAGGAGATTGAGAACCGCGACAATGAGCGAGTCAGTAACAAGGCGCAGTACTGCTCTGTCGTCCGCACAGGCATCGGACCGACCATTCTCTGCCTCGGCGGCGAGGTGGATGCCGTCTGGGACTCCAAGCCAGCCAAGCAAGGGGCGCCCATCCGCTACGTTGAGCTCAAGACGAGCGTCGATATCCAGAGCGACCGCGACCTCGACATCTTCGAGCAGCGCAAACTGCTCAAATTCTGGATCCAGTCCTTCTTGCTGGGCGTGCCCATCATCATCGTCGGCTTCCGAAACCGCCATGGCCACCTCGTGCGTCTCGAAGAAATGTCGACCGAAACCATTCCCGTCACCATCAAGCAAAGAGCTGCAGCCATGGGTCGGCCGCCGCCATGGGACGGCGATACCTGTATCAATTTTGCATCGGCCTTTCTGCAGTGGCTACGCGCGTCCATGGCCGGACCGGACGGCGACGGTGATGGCGATGGTGTCTGGCGTATCCGGCGACGTGCTGGGTCACCCAATATTGAACTATTCCGTTTTGAAGAAACAGGACATGGCCGTATTTTGCCAGACAGCTTCCTCAACTGGCGCATCAAGCTGGCCTTGGGCGCCGACACTACCTCTGGTGCAGACGAAGACGAGGCCGTGCCAGAGTAGCCAGCATGCCACAACTATCTAAGTACTGTATATATCATAATCAAGATGATGGGAATTTTGTATAGGTTGGCTCCCAACTCAAAAAAATCAAACATGACATAATTATTTTGGAACTCTTATATATAGGTATCCAGCACATACCAAAACCAGGAGTAAACATCCGGTGGGGTATACAAAAAAGGAGAGGCATCAAGAAATGACGGCAAGGAAAAAGAAAAACCAGCGAGGCCAAGAAACATACAGTAGACGTAGTAAAAGGTACAGGAAAGAGAGGATGTACGGAGTAGAGGACGTAACAAAAAGGAAGAAATGAAAGAATAACAAAAAAGCCGTGACCAAGCTCAAAAGGAGAGGAAATAACGAGGCGACGCTTGAACAAAGGAAGGGCAAGTATTTTCAGAATTTCAAAACAAATCCACCAAAATGTACCAAAAAAAAAAGAACCGACAGTCGCATTCGTGACAAAAAAAAAAGGAACATGGCATCAACTGTCGTCAAAAAACCAGGGCAAAAGAAAACAAAAGAATAAGGAACGGTAGAAAGACAGGGGGGGTTCCTGTCAAAGTTTCATGCGGTGCGGTTAAAAACCCAGAGGCGAGAGTGGCTTGATGGGAGACAGGGGCCGAAGGTCGCCCGACTGCGATGGCGGCGTCGCGATCACAACATGTTGGCTCTCAATTGAGAGCGTTGTCGAAAGCGTGTCGTTGGAAGCCGACGGCTTGGCCGCTTTGCTTGGATCCAGCGTCTTCACTTCCGACGTCGTACCGATAGGCTTCCGCTTCATTGTTGCCTTGCTGTCGACCGAACCGCTGATGCCTCCATTGCCGTTGCTGCTACTGCTCGTGAGCGGCTGCTTGTCCGACGCAGAAGCCAGACTGCTGGCCGGCTTGATCACTGCTGGTGCAGCGAGAGGGCTGCTGACGCTTCTGCTGACACTCGCACCGCCAACATTGTCCACATCGGCAGTAGCATCACCATCCGCATCGCCGTCGACACCAGCATCTGTCTGGGCATCCAAATACACGTCGCTGTCCTCGTCGTCTCTCTGGTGCGTGCTAATGCCCGGCGGCGGCGGCATGTCAAAGAGGCGGTACTCCTCTTCAATGTATCGCGCCTCGTTCGCGCATCCCTTCCAGCAATGCCGCCAGTCACACACCAAGAACTTGAACGAAAAGGCGTCAATCTTCATGCACGGCTGGAAGCAGATGCACAGATTGCGAAAGTCCATCTTGTTCTTGTCCGAGTGCTGCAGCAGCAGGCTGAGATGGCATGTGATGGCAAAGAGCAGGTAGTAGTTGAACGGCGACAGGTTTGACAGCTCGTCGATGAGCATCTGAGGAACCGTCTCCGCGCCGGCACACTCTCGCGCAATGCGCTCTTGCGCCTCCTTGGGGAATAGCTCGTCGGGAAGCTCACGCAGCCAAGCCTTGAGCATCGAACCAACAATATTGATGTCGTACAAATCGTCTTGGTCAAACAGATTGATGTCGTACTCTGGGGATCACACAAAGTTAGTGGCAAAGCTCCAAATGCATACATCTCGTAAATCACAAACGCACCTTCATCAAACCTCCGCTGCCACTTCTTGATCTGCGGCCCACTACCAGGAACACGGTAGAGACCCTCGACATCCGTGCCCTTGAAGTTGAGGTAGTCAATGGCGCGCCACGGGAACGCTGGCATCCAAAATTCGGTCCGATCGCGGGACTCTTCAAGGCGCTTCGAGATGCGCGTCAGGCGTGTCTGCTCGACAAGTGGCAGGTTGATGACCTTGAGCGTGTAGTGCTCATCGTCAATTGTAGGCTCGCGCTCAGTGGTACTACCGCTTCGTGCATTCTTGCCAAACAAACCCTTGCTGAGCATGTCTGCAGCGCTCTTGGACGAGCTCTTCAGGCCGTTGAAAAACGTGTGACCGCCCGTACCCGATGGCTGCAGACGGGAATGGTCGCGTGGCTCCGGCCGGCGGGTCTCGCGGTTGCTTCGATCCTTGGGTTGCTGCTGGCCATCGCGGCTGGCATGGGTACCAGACGCTTCGCGGGAGCGTGCCCCATCGGCCGAACGATTACGGGCTGACGTCGACATCATGTCCTGGAAATGGCGATCCTGGCTCGTGAGGGGCGCCGTCTTGACGTCCTGCGGAGTAGACACGCTGATGGAGATATCAGCGGGTTCGGTGTTGTTGGTGGGAGGCGGAGACCGTCCGCTCTCCTCACGAATGGACCGTGGGCGACCCAGGCGGGGGAACGTCTTTTGCTTCCCCTTCTTGCTGGAGGGTGTCGAGGAGGCGTCGGCTTCAGTCGTGGAGGGGGTGAGGGAAGGTTCGGATCGTGTAGGGTAAGATGCACTGACGGGCGTGAATGATCTTTGTTGGGTCTTGGGATCGTAGGCGGCGTCTGCAGAGGAAGGAGAAATGGGAAAAAGGATCAAAAATTTAGTAAACAGGAACAAACACGGTGAACACGAGTCAATAGTTTGGAAAGTACATGCAGCAGACGAGAAAGAGGGAAGATGGAAGTGTGGAGAAGCAGCGGGCGCAGGGAGGGAGATCAGAAACGTTAAGGGGCGGGCGGGAAGTACTGCACGAGCGGTTTTGTGCATTGGGAAATGGGCGAGGAATGGGGGTCGCACAAAAGCACGGGGCGCGGTAAAAGTGCGATGAAACCCCAACCGTAAGCAAAAGCCAACATGCTGCGGCAAGCACGTCGCAGTTTTGCGCAACATGTCTGGCCCTGTGCATCCCCCCCGCCCAGGAAAGCGAAAGAAAGAAAGACATGACAAAAAAAGGAGAAAGGGAAATGAAGCGTTGAATCATGCATCGCAAGAGCTTACCTGCTGCGCTGTGGCTTTCCTTGAGGCCCGGAGTCGCAAGGCCACGCGATGCACTGTCGTCACGTTGGTTGTAACTCGAATTGGTGGACGAGAGAGGCATTGCAAGGCCGGGCGCGGCTTTGTCGCCGGATTTTGACGACTTGCCAAAGTGGAAGAAAAAGTTGGACTTTGATGACTTTTCCTCATTTTGCCGACGGCCATGGCCAAGCTGCTTCTGGATGTGTTGCGGCGTTGCAGAAGGCTGCTGCTGGCGCTGCTGGGCCTGGGATGTCTGCATCTGAGACTGCGGAGCGCTTAAGCTCAAGGAGCCAAGAGAGGCCACGGACTGTTGGGACTGGTGGTGGCCGTGGGCGTATGGCATGGTGGGCGGCTGGTTGAGTGTGCTGCTGATGGATGGAGCATAGAGGGGGCTGTCGAGGTCATCGAGCTGCTGGACAAGATCAGCCACGTGCAGAGGCTGCTGGTATGTGGTACCAGGCGACTGCGAGTTCACCTGGGGCAGCGGTTGGGAGTGAGGCGGGGACTGCGGCTGCGCAGCAGGCCGGGAGGGCAGACTCTGGACCTGGGCCTGCAACTGGCTTTGTATCTGACTTTGGATCTGGGCCTTGGTCGCTGGCTTGGACTGGTGTGGCGAGCTGGAGGCGCTCAGCGAAGATGGCGATCGGGTTTGAGAGGAGGCCCCGGGGTCGTCTGGGGAAACGAGTCTGAGTGTTTCAGGCAGCCGCCGGTCGCCGGTCGGTAGGGCCGCGTTTGACAAGGCCAGCGGCTGCGGCGCGGCTTTGCGAACCATGATGTCGCCTGCTTTTCTAAAACAAGCCGATCTTTCAAGTTGTTTTTGATTTTTCCTTCTTGATTTTTTTTTTCAAAGAAGACTTTGTGCCAAAAGGGCAGAGGGCCGATGGGCTGGCGGATGGCAGGAGAGCGGCTCAACCGTAAGACTCGACCAAAGCGCTTTGGCAGTGGCTTGATTTGGCTATGGAATGCCCTCGGACAGCGCTTCTCACCAAACGGGCGGGCGGGCGAGCCAAAAGGGTGTAGGGGTGTGACGGGTGTCGAGAATGAGCGAATAGAGACGGAGCGGCACGATAAAGACGCGGCCCTAGAGGTGGCTGTCTCGTAGACAGCTGTCGAGTTTCGTTGTGCAACGGGCGTGATGCGGAACAAAACTGCGTGAAAAATGAGCAAGAGAACCGGAACGCTGGTGGTGGGAGATAAAGAGGGGGGCCAGAGTGATGTAGCAGGGGTCTGATGTGCCGTGGGGTATGTGTATTCTGGCGAACCAGGATTGCAGCAGAGGTGTTTTGTGCAGCAGAAGGAGAGCGGCTCACGGGATCATAAATTTGGATTACCAAGGCGATCGAAAAAAAAAAAACAGTCTGGCTCGGCTGTTTCGACTGCAGGAGACAAACGATCTGTGACGACGCAGAGGCCGAGTTGCGGCCTGAGTGTTCGAGGGACGGCAAACGCCACACGGAGATCTTCCGGTGGGAGAAGGAGAAAAGAAAGGAGAGACAGGGGCGAGACAGGCGATGATTTTGAAGTCCAAAGGTAGCCCAGAAGCCAAACAACAGTGGACCACGAGGCGAGGCGGTCTTGGACGTGTGCTTTTGTGCGGATGGTTTCTGTCTGCGGCCTTACGAATTGGTGCGCGTGCAGCACCCGTCTCAGAAGGAGTGGCTTTCTTGTCGTCTCCCTTTTCTTCTTCTTTTTTTCTTTTGTCTCGTCGACGGGCCCTATCAACTCTTCCAGGCGGTGACTTGCGGCTGGCACCCCCTTTTGTCCCTTTTCGGACAGGACAAAAAAGGGCGTAAAAAGTTAAAAGCGGAAAAAGGGTACCACGCGCGTGGGCGGCCAATGGTGTGAGACGAGTGTGAAAGGGAGGGCGGGCTTAGTCGTTGGCTTGAGTCTGTCCGGAATAAAAATATGATGATAATTCGAAAAGATCACTAGAAGGAAACGGTGGAATGGGAAATCCAGAGTACCCGTACTCGTATCTTACGTTGTGCATTTGGAGCACAATTATCTCTCACAAGGAAAGTGCACGGAACATCAACGAATCTCCGGCTGTCAATCAGGGCCAGCAGTGGAAAGCAGGAAAGTGCGATGCGGGTGGTAGGGTAGCGAAAAAGGGGCCATAGCGCAGCAGTGCACAAGGATGGCAGGGGCCACCTGCTAAAGGGAGGGGTACGCAGCACGCAGGGAAGGAGCGTCTCCGCCAGTGCGTGTGGTGTGGACCACACACCGTTGCAGGAAACACAACTCCACCAGCACAGTGGCTTTTTACGCATGTCGGACATGTTGAGACAGGCTGCTATCACCAAACGGGATGGATCACCAGCAACGGCCCAGCTGTGCGACCATTGCATGGCGACAATATGGTCAAGAAAAAGAGCACAATTGCTCGCGTGAGATTGCGGCATGTTCTTACCGGATTGTGTTTCTCTCTTTCCCCAAATGGAGCATGAAGATCGCGGTCGCCTTGCGTGTTGAACCCTTTGTGTCCTTTCCCTTCTGTATCAGGGCCAACCACGCTTACCTGCAAAAAGACTAGCCCAGGAACCCGTGCCTGCCATATTCGCCACCGCCTTGCCGCCAGGGCCTACAGGCGCCATTTCACGGAGTTTCGATAGCACAATACGAGCTTCGTGACGTACTACTCGTAGACTATCGAGAAGATTTGCAGCCCTATTGTGGATGTCAATCCTGTAAGTATTCTCCGTTCTTTATACATGTATCTTACTTCCTGCACCTCCGCCGAAGAATTGATGATTTCTTGGCGACATTTTAATTACATATCGCTTCCGAGGCACTCTGTACTCCGTACGAGTGCATGTATATTACATGGATTACATGGACATCCAAACTTTGAAGAAAAGACCCTTTCACACCGCCTTCTATGTTCCTTCCATGGGCAGCAACAACATCAAATGGCTCCTTCCCTCTACACTCAAAGCAGCCCAACAAAAGTGTGGAGCTTTTTCTTCTTTTTTAAAGATACGGCGGTACTTTTCTGCCTTCTTTTCTGCAGCAACGGCCTGTCGGGGATGCTTATTCCACCAAAAATTTCCGCCGACATGGCTGATGAGACAGTGAACATTGTTTAGAGCCATTCTCCTTCGAATACAACGTATCTTACACAGACCATCTAGGTTACGCGTATGCTTATCAAAAGAACATGCAATATGCCGGCGCAGATGCAGATGATCCTTCCGTAGATGTGCGCCCTCGGAGCTGCTTGATCGCCGCTCGTACGAGACACGTGACAACGTGTGACGCCGATGCTTACTAATAATCTAACTGTCGATCATCGTCATCGCCTCTCACTGCAACTTCATCGACGACCCCTCGTTACCGTGTAGCAAACAAACGCCGCACTCAGCACCCGCCACGATGCCCAACGACAGCAGTGCTCAAGTGTTAGCAACTGACGCACACGTCAAGTACATCCAGGGCCTTAACTCGCACCAGGATGAGTATGAGTACTGGCTTACCGAGCACTTGAGGCTCAACGGCCTCTACTGGGGCCTTGCATCTCTTTTCTTCATCCGAAGGCCTGATGGTCTGCCGCGCTCCGAGACAATTCATTTTGTTTTATCATGTCAGTGTGAGAATGGAGGCTTTGCAGCAGCACCAGGACACGACGCACATATGCTCTACACTGTGAGCGCTGTGCAGATCCTGTCGATGCTTGATGCGCTCGACGAGCTTGATGCACGTGGTAAAGGCCAAGGGCGTGAGACCGTGGCAAAGTGTAAGTAGACAGGACTGCTGCTTTTGTCTTCATTCACTGACCGATAGTCATTGCCGACCTGCAAAACCGGGCATCCGGAACGTTCAGAGGAGACGAATGGGGAGAAGAGGACACGCGGTTCCTTTACGGCGCGCTCAATGCGCTGTCGCTTCTCGATCGGCTCTCACTCGTTGATGTCGACAAGGCTGTGGAGTACATTGTTGCATGCGGCAACTTTGACGGAGGATACGGTGTTCGTCCAGGCGCTGAGTCGCACGCAGGCCAAGTTTTTACTTGCCTAGCAGCCCTGTCTATTGCCGGCTGTCTGGACGAGGAGCATGGCGTTGATGCCGATAAGATTGGTCGCTGGCTGAGCGAGCGCCAAGTGGGCAATGGTGGCCTCAACGGACGGCCAGAGAAGCTGGAGGACGTGTGCTACAGTTGGTGGGTGCTGAGCAGCCTCGCACTCGTTGACCGTCTGCACTGGATCGACCGCGATTCACTCATTGCCTTCATTCTGAGCTGCCAGGACCCAGAGACGGGCGGCTTCTCGGACCGGCCAGGAAACATGGTCGATGTTTGGCACACCGTTTACGCCGTTGCTGGTCTCAGCCTGCTTGACTACCCCGGACTCGAGCCCGTTCATGCGGCTTACTGCATGCCCAAGACAACCATAGCACGGCTTGTCCCGCCAAGGCCCGAGGACAAGTAGCTTATTTACTTGTCAAGTCTGTCTCTATTTTGCATTTTGTCTTTGTCATGTCGGCTGAGAGTCCTGCTTTTTTTTTTTAGCACTTTTCCATTGTTCAGCATTGATAAGGCGCATTGCTCTTGTCTATTATTATAATAACTGCCATTCACTTGCTTCACTTGTCATTAGACCTCCGAAGGCTAAAGGCCGCGAAATAAAATGACCGTTCTCAGAGCGTGTGTTTATTCGCTGTTCACAACCTGCTCACTGAATATGATCACTGAATGTTCACTTGCAGTGCTTACGCATTTCTCAGAAGCAGCTCACTGCCTACCTACAGACAAGGCTTCTATCTCCAGTGTCACACAAGGCGATGCCTTTCCCGTTTAGGAAAGAACCTCTTCATCGCACCTTCCTGTTCGAAAGCCATCGCTCCTTCCTCGTCAATGCAGAAAATATCTTTTACCACCAGAGAGACCACAGAGCCAGCCACCCCGCAAGAAGGCTGTCGGCTGGCTCTTTTTGACCTCCTCCCCGCCAAAAAAAACTCGACGCTCTGAATTGGAAGGCACGATCCTGCAACACCTTCCTCAACTCTCGCATACACGCGCCTTCCGTTCTTGCCAACCATCACCATCGCAGCCATCAGCCCATTTCTTGACAAAACTGTGAGTCGCTCTTTCCCTGTTTGCATATTTCGCAGCTTTCTGTCTTTTTCGACATCCACAATTTCCCCCAACATGGTGATCCAGAGACGCGCTCCTGCTTCTTTCGCCTAGCTGGTGGCACATATGTGGATGCCTTCCTTCCTTTTGTGACGAAGAGGTGCTCTTTCCTATTTTCGTTCATGGACGCGGCTCTGGACCCCCCTCTCCTTCCGTTTATCTTCTCTCCCCCCTTTCCTTCTCCCGCGCCTTTCTTCCCTCTTTCTTCTCCTCCCACTTCTGCATCGCGTGTTGTTTTTGTGTTTCTTTCCGGCGTTTTGTTGTTCGTGCTTTGAATTTTCTTTGCTTTCGTGCTTTCTTCTGTATTTTGTTGTCTGCTGGGTTTCTTTTGCTTTCTCTGCCGCAATTTCCACCTGTTTGTTCTGCAACCGTTCATTTGCTGGGTTTCCTTCCTTTCTGTGCTTGTTTTTCTCGTTCTTCGTCCTCTTGCCGCTCATTTTGTTTTCTGTTTTTCTGACACTTTCGTCACATCGTTGCTGCAAAGCTTGTTCTTTTTTCACCCACCGCCACTTCTGGCAAGAGACACGTTTTTACGAACCTGTCTATTCCTTCACTTTGTCCAGCGTGAGTTGGCTGTCTCCAGCACTATCCGTTGTTCATCTGTATTTTCATTCTCGATTCATCAGCCCTTCTCACCTTATCCGCTTCCCCTCTTCAAAATCAGTACACTGTTCATATTTGTTGGTCCTTATGCCGCTTTTCTGACTTCTTCATCACTAGGACGAGTCTTTTTACGCTCCTTTGCTACTTCGTTTCATCTGTACCCCAACTGCTCAACTCGACATTTCGACGCGTCTTTCCAGCTCTTCACCGTCGACGCAGCGGCCAGACGCGACTGACAGCAAAAAAACACGCGCCTCGTCTTCTTCCCTTTCTTCCCTGCTTTCCTTCCTCGCGTTGACAGTGTTCGTTACTTCCCACTGCCGTGTTCTCGGTAAGCATGATTGTTTTTGACATCCAACCCTCTGGGCTCCCTCGCAGGCACACTTTTTTTCTTTTTCTTTCTTTTTCTTTTTTATGTCACCATTCACCGCTCTCCCGCCTCTCACTTCGCGTCGGACAAACAATGGCAGCCCGTTGCTCATCCGATTATGGTGGCAGGTGAACGTTCCATAACGCTGACGGGGGATGAACCTACTTCGCTGCTCGCCCCTTCCCTGCGCCAACTGGTGGATTTACTATTACAATGCTAACAATTCTTAAAAGCAGACAAAATGGCCTCCGACTCACCCGCGTACCCTGTGACAATTCGATTGGGCCTAGAGGAGCCGAACATCGTGCTTGAGTGCAGTCTCTGCGACAAGAAACCGACCTTTTCCGATGTTCATCACCTGCTCACTCACATCTCGTCCAAGGCTCATCTGCACCAAAAGTTCAACATGGACTTCAAGTCCAAGTCGGACCCTGATGCAAAGGAGCGCCTTGATGCCTTTGAGAAGTGGTACAAGGAAAGCGAGATTGAGCGCCTCATGTCCGAGCGGATGAGCTATGCTGGTATTGACCGCCGGGCTGGTCGCCGCAAGCGCCCGGCCATTCCAATGGTTGTATTTGTATGTTTTCTATCCATCTCGTTGCAAGCTATATCTCACACCTCATACTGACCTAATTTCCAGCAAAACAAACCTCCCAGCCCGGAGCCTACGAATTCCAAGCCCGCTCGGCAGGCCATCAAGAAACCGGTCGGGATGCGGACTGCCGCCACCGCACAGTCTGGCGACACGGCGTCCCCCTACCCCAACCCTGTCGGCATGCCCCGTGCTGTGACATGGAACACTTCTTCCGGTGGCAACATGCAGATGAGCGACTACTCGGGGCTGTCATACAGTCAATCTCCCGTTCCCATGCGCAGCGGCTCTTCCTTTGCCATGTCGGATGATAACTCCATGGCGTCCAACTCCTTTTGCGACATGTCATTTCAGCAGGGCATGGCCATGCCCTCAAACGATTCCTTCGCGGACATGGACACATCGATCCGGTTTGAGGATTCCATTGCGTCTGGAAGCGGTCCTCTGATCACCAAGGACTTGAAGGGTATTGTCTACGAAGGCATGCACCTCTTTGACATTGCCACGCCCCATCAAAAGAAGATAAGAAATCAGAAGAAAAGCTTGGCAGTGGCCAACCAGCTCAAGCTGACATCGGAGAATGTCGCGTGCATCGAGAGCATCTGGGACCTCTCCAATGACACATACAGACATCGCGACATCTACGCCACTCCTTCGCTTGACGGCTCGGAGGCTGATACGCCTCCTCCTGAGAAGAGGCGCTCACGCAACAATGAGCTGGAAGTTCAGCGGGCCCGTCCCGCGACTAGACGTACAACCCGCACTTCTGCTTCGCGCCGTCGCTCACGGGCCCCCAGAGCAGCCCCCAAGGCCCAAGCGACGCAGCAGGCACAGCAGACGCCGACTCATGTCTTTGGTCATGCCATGCGTGTCAATCAACCTAAGATGGAAGCTTCTGTGTACAGCCTGGCCAATCATCCCGGCACGAACCTCCATACTGTCCAGGCCGCTCAGGCTGCTCAAGTTGCCCAAGCCGTCCAAGCCGCCCAGGCCGCCCATGCTCATCCTTCTCAGACATTTTCGGTCTACTATGATGGCGGCCACCAAGGTATGAAATGCTTCTGGTCGACACCAGTTCAAGGGACTCTAACCTACTTTTCGCACGCATGGAATTTCTGTCATCTTTTTAAGCCCTTTCCATCTTTCTTTATAAAACTCACATGCGCTAACATCCTGATTTGAATATCATGTAGGCAATGGAACATTTCCTGCCACCAACAACGGCGTGATGCCAAACAACCCACCTGGCGGCACTGGCCTTGACGGTCACGGGTAAGGCGCTCACTGGACCTTCGACTCATCACAACATGACGCTAACATTGAGTGGCAGTTTCGGGCAAAACGGAATGCAGAGACGTTCGCCTCTGCACCAGCTTGACCCGAACCTGTCCATGGCACAAGGAGCTTTTGTGGCAGTTACGGAGGCACCCGAATTTACTGAGGGTGGACATGGAAACGAGACGTCATCTTCGACCACGAAAGACTCATTGGCATACAACGGTGACATCCAGGTGCCAAGCAGCGGCACGTACCGGCCTTTTGATGGCCAGGTTTTGGGAAGCATGCATGATGGAGCTGCGCCCAACTTTGGCACACAGGACGACCAACGTGGCGGTTTCGGAGTGTACGGAATGGGTGCCGCAACGACGTCCTTCAACTACAGCGAGACTCGCGATGCATCCCGTCGTGACTATTCCAACCCCAGCTCGACCACCGGCTACCAGAATGGCGGAAGTTTGTACTGAGACTCTGGAGTCTTGAGGGATGACGGGAGATTGTCCGGCAATTTCTTGCATCCGTGCACTGATTTTTTTTCCTTCTTCAATTTCCTTTTCTTTTTTTTTTCTCGGCGGTTTTTCCGGCTGTTCACGTCGTCGATTTATGAACGGGCGGCGCAATTCCGAAACTGGGAAATACCCATGAAGTCATGCCGGGGCGGCAGGCTTTTCTTCATTTTTGGCGAGGCAGCGGGCGTTTGCGATTATGATTTCACTTTATGATTTGATTGCGTTTTTTTCCCTCCTTCTCTTCAAGCTTTCCCCTCCCATTTTTCAGAGCAGTTATTACCATACCTAGAGCGGTCGTGTACCATCTGTCCTCACGGACGAGATTCACAGTTTACAGTTTTCCATTTCCAACATGTATGTGGTGGGAGCCTTAACCAATTATCCATTCCATTTCTTTTCATGTTCAATTCATGGATCCCGGCATCATTTTCGAGTCTTCTTATTTGCCTCTTAATATTTTCAATGGAATTAAAGTGGATTGATCGGAATATTTATTTCATTGATGGCAATGTATATGGAACTTTACGGTACATGAATGCACGCTTTGCGTGCTCATTAAAGTTGCTCTATATTGGCAACGAGATGATCGAGTTGGTCTTTTGTAGGTTTATCGCCGCTGGTGGGCGCGAGGACCTGTTTGGCTAGACGGACAGCAGCCTGCAGCTGTCGGCGACGGACGTCCTCTTCCATCTGCCGGGACATGGCGGCGGCGACGTCGAGCACGCGGGGAGGGATGCATGCTAGACGGGCGACGTTCAGGCCGTAGGACCGATGCGCCATGCCGTCGCCGACTTCGTAGAGGAAAGTGATCTCCTCTGGGGCATCCTTGTCGGCCTTGCTCGCCGAGAAGCGCATGTGGACATTCTTGACGATGCCGCGGGGCTCGAGGGTGTCGGCGACGCGGCCGAGACTCTGGTAGTGTGTGATGAAGAGGGTGCGACAGCGGACGGTGCGTGCGACATGGGTGAGTACGGCCTCGGCAATGGCGGCGCCGTCGTGGGTGCTGGTGCCGCGGCCGAGCTCGTCCAGAACAACGAGCGAGCGCGCCGTGGCGCTCTTGAGAATGGCTGCGGTCTCGGTGACCTCGACCATGAATGTCGACTCGCCGGCAAACAAGTTGTCGCGGGCGCCCATGCGCGTGTAGATGGCGTCGGCCAGGGTCAGACGCATGGCAGCTGCGGGGACATAGGATCCGATCTGGGCCATGAGTGTCAGGAGAGCAACGGCCCTCACAAACGACGACTTGCCACCCATATTCGGGCCAGTGATGAGCAGGGCCCGGGGGCCGTCGCTATCGCCACCGCCCATCTTTGTAGAAAACGGAATGTATCCCGAGGGTAGCGTATGCTCTGCCACTGGATGCCGGCCGTCGGTGATCTCGAGCACAGACTCTGGCTCTTCGCTGTTGTCGCTGCTCTCGCCGGTGACAATCTCTGGCTTACAGTATCCAGGCAGAGCGGCCACGCGGGCGAGGGACAGCAGACAGTCGAGCGTCGCAAGACCGGCCACGGCGTCGCGCAGGGGCTGGTAGGCCGTGGCGGCGAGATCGGCCAACAGGTCGCGGAAAGCGGCATCGCAGGCAGCATCGAGGGCCTCCTTGTGCTGGTCACGGGCATGCATGAGCTGAACGACGGTGGGCGTGTGGAAGCGCGAGACACGTTTGGTGCCGCTGATCTTGATCCACGACGCTGGCACGCGGCGCAGGTCCGTGTTGGCCACCTCCACCAGATACTCAATGGTGGCCACGGTCACATAGGGCAGCGGCTTGCCTTTGCCGAGGGCCTTTGCAATCTCGGCGCGGTGCTCATCGAGCTCCATCTCGACGCCGGCAATGCCCACCTTGTGATTGACAATGTCCTCAGTTTCGTGCGCATCGCGGAAAAAGGAGCACTTGTCATTGCGCCGCGCCGCATCGGGATTGATCTTGGCCAAGCACGCAGCCACCGTGCCGTGGATGGCGGGCACGGCCGACAATGCTCTCTGCAGGAGGGGAGATGCGAAGCCAGTGTCGTCCTTGCCATAGGAGCCGGCAATCTTTTCCAGCACCTGGAGGACGGCAAAGAGTTCCGGCCGCGTGCATTTTCCGTAGTAGATGCGCACGAGGCTGCGCTCGAGGTCCACCTTGCTGGTGCTGCCATTGCTTCCCGTCAGCAATAAGCGCTCGAGCTTGTCGCGCGCGGCGCTGCCATTGGTGCGCTGCAGCAGCTCTTCGACAGCAGCCGTGCGCTCTTGCAAGACCTTGTGGTCGAGCAGAGGGCGGCCGATCCATTTGCGCAACAGACGGTGGCCGTAGCGTGTCGTCGTCTGGTCGAGAGCCCACAGCAGACTGCCACGCAGGTTGTGGTCGGTAGCGTTGCGGTAGACCTCGAGGCTCTCGAGCGTGGTGCCGCTGAGGAGCATGTGCTGCCGCGATGTAAACGAGGCAAAATATTTGGTGAGGTCAAAGATGTGCTGCAGGCCGTACTCGGTCAGGTGTGTGATCATCGCAGAGAGACAGATGATGACGTCGGGTGGGAGGTCGACGGCCGACGACAGGAGGGACGAGGACGTGTCGGCATAAAACTGGGCAACATGCGTCTGGGCATCGGAGAGCAGCGGCCTGGCCGCCCGTTCGACACGTGTGCGGTCGCCGAAGACGTTTGTGGCACTGCCCGACAGGTGCTGCACAATCTTTTCGGTGGCGCGCGACAGGCTCTCGTCCGTTTTGGACTGGCCACCCACCAGTAAGAGCTCACATGGGGCGATATGCAGCAGACGCGTCTCGATCTCGTTGCGCAAGAAGCCATCTTCAAAAGCGTCGTACAAGATGTCGCCCGTGGCTGGCTGCACGGCGAGCATGCCGACCTTGACCTTTTCGTCGGTGCCTCCTGACGCAGGTCCAACGGGCGTCTCAGTCAGACAGAGAAGATAGCCCGAGTTGTTGGAAGACGCCGGCGACTCGGCCTCGCCCAGATCGTCCATGTAGGTGCCCTTTGTGTAGACGCTGGTGAGCTGCCGGACAAAGGGGGCATTGCGGTTGTCGCCGGCCTTTTTGAGGGCGGCCGTCTCCATCTGCCGGACGACACCGACCTTGAGTCCGGCCGCCACGAGTCGCTTGACGTGGACGGGAAGCCGCGGCACGGGGATGCTGGCTGACGCAAAACGGTCGAGATGCGCCTCGGACGGGTGCTCGTCGTACCGCATCTTGCCGGGAATGCAGACGATGCCCAAAACACGCGCGGCCGTCCGTGCATCTTCGCCGAGGAAGCGGAACTTGTAGCCGACCTCGACGACCAGCAGGGTATCGGGATGGCTGCGCTTGATGGCCAGAAACTGAAGCTCCATCGGTGTGAGCTTGCCCGTCTTCTTGCCCTTGCGCACCGGCTTTTCTTCCTCCTCCTCCTCGTCCTCATTGTCGTCGTCGCCGCCCGTCGCATTCGCCTCTGGAGCAGCATTCCGTCGCCGCAGGTTGGCCAGGCTGTCGGGGTGGCCCAGCTTCTTGACAAACCGACGGTGCAGCTCGGCCTTTTTCCGCTTGGTCTCTTCATCCTCCTCGCTCGATGCATCGTCGCCGTCGTCATGGCCCGTCTCGTCGGCCGTGGGCTGGGACGATCGTCGTGCATCGTACACATATCGGTCCGTCCGGCCCGAGCTGCGAAGCGGCGAGGACGCCGCCGCTGGTGCCGGGAGAGCGTCCTCTACCTGATCTTCCTCCTTGTCACCGTCTTCCTTGTACTCGTCATCCTCCTCGTCCTCGACCTCGTTCTC
This sequence comes from Intubia oerlemansii, assembly GCA_020002355.1. NCBI lineage: Eukaryota > Fungi > Ascomycota > Sordariomycetes > Ophiostomatales > Ophiostomataceae > Intubia > Intubia oerlemansii. The sequence continues at coordinate 11,820 of JAGKRZ010000167.1, read as the reverse complement.
ATCATTTTCATCGTCGCTTTCGCCTCTCGCCCGCTTCACGGCCCGCGCAAACCGGCTGCGGCCATTGCTTCCATTGTTCTTGCTGCTCGTCTCGTCTTCCAATGGCAGCGGCCGCTTTCTCGATGGCAACGACACCGACGGTGATTTTGCTGTCGATTCTGTCGTTGCTTGAGCACGTGACGTGATAGGGCTCGATGGCAGCTGTGACGTTTGCGAGGCTTGAGGCTGTGATTGGGATGCCTGCGATGGCCTCGGCGTGAAGAAGCTCGTAAGAGTCGCCTGTTTCTTTTGTGATGGCCGTGGTGTCGCCATTGTGGGTTGTAGTGCGTCGTGGTATCTCGACTTTGCCCTTTGTCCTTGTTCTTCTTGCCTTTTGCTTCCCTTTGTCGCTGTCGGTTCGCTCTCTCGTCGTTTGTCCCCCAACGCGTCTCGACCGCGTTGAGTGGTGGGTCTCTGGATTATGTCAGTCTAGTTACGTAATGACAACTGTGCGGATTTTTGAATTAAACTTTGATTAAATTTAATTCACTCGAGCAACGGCTTGTCCGAGCTCTATTGATTCCCTTTTGGGAGATCTCTTTTCTTTTTCTCTAGTCTTTATTTTCTCGCAGCTGTCATCTGCCGTGTTGGCTGCAGCGGAGCCAGACTATACCATTTCCGTCATGTCGCCATCACGACATTTGAGGACAATGAATGAAGAAGGGCAGGATTGAAATGGGCAGAATATAGGCGAGAATACGTGCAACACCGGTTTTTTCATCTCTATTTTAATGACTGACACAAGATCACCATTTGGAAGGAAGGCTCTTGCCCCAAAAATGAAATGATCGAATGGATATTGTAGAAGTGATATTCGTAGAGGCGTATAAGAGATCACGTGACCAGAAACGAACATCGAGAAACGATGCAACAACAGATGGTAACGTAGCTGCCCATCATACGTTTAAAATCACTAGATCAGCTTCTATATCTGTATGCGGACAATATGAATCCCTTGCATAGATGTAGGTATTCTTGGATGTTGGTCGCCCGGTGAACGCCTGTTGGAATGGTACAAAGACAAGGGTCTGGCGGCGAAGGACGTTGAAAGGAGAATTTCCCAAAGAGGAAATGTCAAAGAACGACCTGCATTCGCTGCATGTATTCAAGTGCGGAAAACGGCCAGGGATTGACGGGTGTGACGCTACGATATAATTAGAAAATAGCAACAGATATATGCGTAGAATATCAATCGTGGGGAGGCGGGTGATGCTCGGGGTAACAGTCGGCCAGTCGGCGATGGCCGGCCCTATTCGAAAATAAAAAAGAAAGAAGCCAAGGGTAGGTGGTCTGACAAACAAAAGAATAGAATAAGAGCAAAAGGAAGCACAAGAGGAGGCTGGGCAACATCCTTTGTTGTCCAGGTATTTGTATGCCGGAAAATGGAAAGCCATGAGAGGAGGGGATTATGGGAAAAAGAAAAAGAAGAAGAAATCAAGAGGAGGGGGGAAAGAGAAAGAGATCAAGTGAGAGAATGAAAGCCGAATGCAAAAGTCTCTCTTCTCCCATTTCCACCTTCTTCTCCTCTTCGTCTTCTTCTCACCTTTTACCTTTTCTTCTCCGTCTCCCCCCAACTTTTTTTGTTCAAACTTTATCATTGTCCACCATCAAGAAATCAAGGCAAAGCGATCTAGACGACATCACTTTGTTGTCGTACTCTCTCTCTCTCTCTCACACACACACCACGCCTCATCCTCCCACCAACTATCGCGCCCGCCATCTCGTCAACATGAGACACGCTTGGTCTCTTCTGGCCTCCCTGGCCGCAGGATGCATGGCCTTCGATAGTGCGCCTGTTCAAGCCGTTGAGGCTGTTCACTATATTCGCGCAGCCTCAGCATCGCCATCAACCTCCAAATCAACCTCGGCGGCCCCATCCAAGACAACAGACTCGTCCGCGGCTGGCGCAACACATACCATCGCTGTTGGTGCAGTAAGTCTCTTCAAACTCACCGCTTTCCCCCTTCACCTCACCCTCTAACATGGACACAGACTGGCTTCACCTTTACACCAAACAACTTGACAGCAGATGTTGGTGATATCATCGAGTTCAGCTTCTACCCGGGCAACCACTCGGTCGCTCGTGCTGGCTTCAAGTTCCCGTGCATTCCCTACGAGGACACGGCGCCGAACCTGGTCGGCTTCTTTAGCGGTTTCCTGGACACAAACGTCTTCTCGTCGGACGGACCCAAGTTCCGGGTCCGTGTCAACGACACTGGGCCCATCTTTTACTACTGTGCCGCTCCTACATCCTGTCTCGAGCACGGCATGATTGGCGTCATCAACCCCAACTCCACCTGGACTCTGCAGACGCAAGAGGAGTACCGCGAGAACACTACCTTCCAAGTCACGCCGGGCCAGCCTCTGCCGTCCGAGACAGAGTCTGGCCTGCCGACGATGACGATGACGATGGGTGGCAACAGCTCGAATGCGGACAGCAGCAGCTCACAGTCGCATGGACTGTCGGCAGGAGCCATTGCTGGTATTGCCGTCGGCTGTGCCCTTGGCGTGGCCCTCGTTGCTGCCGGTGTCTTTTTCTTATTCTGTGTGCGTGGCAACAATCGCTGGAGCCGTGGCCGTTCCAACCGGATGCCAATGAGTCGGTACGACGACGACGACGGCGATGATGATGCCAACGAAAATGGCGGTAATGGCAGCGGTGGCGGCGGTGGCGGCGGCACCGGCAGTGACGACAACCGTACCAGCCGGGGCACCCCCAGCACCAACCATCCGCCGTCGTCGCTGACCATGTCGCCCGAGACGCGGTCCATCACGCCGGCATCGTCCTCCATCCACAAGCACAGCAGCCCTGTACACATGGGAACCATGGGACCGTATGGCCTGGGTCTTGGCCACCAGCACCAGCACCAGCACAGCCTACCCGGCATGGTCGATATCAACGACTACATGGCGCAGGCAGCCTACCGCAACCATGCATCGCCGGATGCGTATACCGTCATGCAGCAGTATGTCGCGCAGCAGCAGCAGCAACAGCAGCAGCAACAGCAACAGCAACAGGCATACGCCGCCGGCCTGCCCATGTACAACACCATGAACAACATGCCGGGCTTTGCTGCTAGCATCCCGCCGCATATGCTCAGCCATATGACGCCACTCCAGAGCCATCCGTATACCGCCAGCCCGTTCAGCGACAAGGACTACTAGTAAGCCATCCCATTGCCACATAAAGGACCTATCATCACCTTTGCTAACAAATGCCACAGCCAGGGACATCAGACCCCTCCACAGCGGCCACCGGCGCCGCCGGTCGAGCTTCCGACGGCGCTGACGACGGACTCGGCCGTCCAGGCGGACGGCGTTCGATCTGGTACACCGGTGTTTTCCATGGCGCAGACCACGGAGTTGTCATCGTCGGGGCCGGGCTCGGGCTCGGGCTCCTCTTCTGTCCAGCCATCGTCAGTGACGACAACAACTACAACCAAAACACCGCCGCCGTCGACACCGACCGTGTCGGAACGGACAGAGCGTCCACGCGGCCGCAAACTGACAAGCCAGCTTCCAGCTCTGGAAGAGTCGCCCACCATTGGCGGAGCAAGCCTGGCATGGACGAGAGAAGGACGCGAAGCACGCGATGGAAGAGACAGCCGCGCAAGTCGCGACAGCAGAACCAGCCGGAGAAGTCGAGGGAGTCGAGACGACAAGGCCGCGCGAGACGAAGTGCGCGAGGCGGTTGAGCTGAACCAAATTTGACGGGGGCGGACATATTGAAGGTGCGATTGATCACACAGGAACTGAGACAAAGAATCGCTTTGATACCATAATTATTTCAATCCATTTTAGAAATACGAGTCATTTTGAATTACGTAGTAAAGCGCAATAACGCGCAGTAACGTGACCTCGTCTCCTCGTCTCATCCGATGGCAAGGGAAGGCGCAACGGGCCCCCCAATGGCCTGGCGTGTGATTTTAGGAAGGCGCAATGGAAGGTGCGCCATCGTGGCTTCTGCAGGTACCTCTGAAATGCACAAAGTATGGGGGGTGGGTGAGTGTATATTGCATGCCATTGAGACATTCTTCGCGACACGTGTACAGTTATTTTGTTATTTTGTCGTGATGTTTTCTCATCGATATTGGCCGCTTAACATGGAAGAAAATATAATTTGTGGCATGTTGACAAAAGAATAAAGAACTAAAGCGACAAAATGAGGTTAAAAGTCGATGAAATGGAAGATTTGCAGCACCCGATGTGGTACGCGCACGTGGCCAATATGTACATGAGACGTGCACCAAACTCTGTGTATATCAGATGTATCTTTCTACCGACGCAGGTGCTCCAGCTGTGCCCCACGGCAAAGCGCCCCGTCGTGGGCCTGTACGGGTAGCTCTTGCCATTCTTGCAGCAGTGATGGGCCCCATAGTGGCCGCTGCGCCCAGGGGCAGCACGCACACACTAAAACATGAGGGGTCTCACTAGGTACATGGGGAAGCGGGATTGGTACCTGTCCCGACACGCAACATCTATGGGAACAGCTTGTACCCTCATCTCCGATTGTGTACAGCCACCACTCGCGCCTTCCGCCCAAAAAGGACACATCGCCCCGTGGGCCCAACACGCACTTGCCTTTTTCACGCTCCAAAAGCTTCTTTTTCGTCTCTTTTGGGTCTTTTCTCCTCCCGCGCATGCTTGTTCGCTCTTTCCGGCCAACTGCCAATTTTTGCAACGTCGCTTCTCCGCCGACTCGAGAGTCTTCTTCTCTCGACCCTCTTTTTACCTCCTTCCCCCTCTTCTTCCTCCCACCTCCCTCCGACGGCATCCTTTTATTTCTTCGCCTTGTCTGCGCACCGCCCAACAAACAACCCGTCCTCGGCACACACACACTGAGCTCCGGGCACTAGCAGCGCTGCTAATAACCATAGCTCCGATCCTTCGTCGACGGCGCACTCAACCTCGACATCCTCGAAACAAGACCAGCGGTTTTTTTTTTATTTTTCCCGCAGCTCCAATCAATCGACTGTTGTTGTCTTTTCTCTCTCTCTCTCCTACTCTTACTCTCACACACCTTTCTCCTGGTCCCTGCTCCACCCTGCGCGCCCTCCCTTGCTCGCCATCTCCCTATTTATAGACTCGACGTGTCTCGCCTGTGTTGGATACTTTTTTTTTTGGGCGACACTCGAGCTCGACCTTGACCTCGACCGAAATATCTACACGACATCTCGCCCTACCTTTTCTTGGCCCGCAACTCCCCCCTCATCTCTCTCTCTCTACTTCCCCCCTCCCCGCATCATGGCTCAGTACCGCGGCAGTGCCGGCTACGGCCTCGGCCAACCGGCGCCCTCTTTCGGCGCGTCAACAGACGACTCGAGCAGCAGCCCCCTCGACGCGATCCGCCAGCACACGAGCAAGATTGAGGATTTGCTTGACACGTACAGCGAGCCTGTCAAGCCGTACCTGCCCGCCATTGGCCGCTTCCTCATTGTGGTGACGTTCATCGAAGACGCCCTACGCATAATGACGCAGTTTGGCGACCAGTTGCGTTACCTCCAAGAGTACCGGCACAGTATGTTGCGATATTTACCGCATCTTCTCCCTCGACCGGCTGTTTCCTTGCCATGAAACCAGCTAACCACTCTTCTTCTAGTTCCTTGGGGCATCACCCACTTCTTCCTCATTGCTAATGTCATCGTCATGGCTATCTGCTCGGTTCTCGTCATTGCCCGTCGCTACTCGGGCTACGCTGTGAGCGGTCTTATTGGTGTCGTCATCGCCCAGGCTCTCGGCTACGGCCTCATCTTCGACCTCAACTTCTTCCTGCGCAACCTGTCGGTGCTCGGCGGCCTGCTCATGGTCCTGTCCGACTCGTGGATCCGCAAGACCCAGGCGTTTGCCGGCCTGCCCCAGCTAGAGGAGAAGGACCGCAAGATGTACTTCCAGCTGGCCGGCCGCGTCCTGCTCATCTTCCTCTTTATCGGCTTCGTCTTTAGCGGCGAGTGGACCATTGGCCGCATCTTTGTGTCGCTGCTGGGCCTCGTTGCTTGCATCATGGTCGTCGTCGGTTTCAAGGCCAAGGCCAGCGCGACCCTGCTCGTGGTCATCCTCAGCGTCTTCAACGTGCTCGTCAACAACTTTTGGACTCTCCACGAGCACCACCCGCAAAAGGACTTTGCCAAGTACGACTTCTTCCAGATCCTCTCTATTGTCGGCGGTCTGCTGCTGCTTGTCAACAACGGTCCGGGCAAGGTCAGCTTTGACGAGAAGAAGAAGGTGTACTAGATGAGCGAGAGAGGAAGTTAAGGAAAGCATCAAAAAACACAAAAAAAATGGACACGATGGTGGACTTTTTTTTTCTACGCCGATCGAGAATGCGTTCGCACAAAAGGTCAAGGCGCGAAACCTCGACCCCCCAACATATATTCGAAAAATAGAATTACGAAAAAAAAAATCAATAACGAAATACGAAACAAATTTTCACAAACCCCCAGAAAAGCAACGAATCGAAAACCGAAAACAAGAAAACCTCACAAAGCCCCGTTGGCAGATTCTTCCCGCTGCCTGATGAGGAAGCATCGAGCCGGGCACGACTGTGAGAACCGCAGCTATTGCCGTTCTCTTCATCTCAAATGTCCCGTTCCGTTACCTATTATTTATGGCGTGTTGGTGACCTGGTGTTATTGTTCTGTGTTATTTTTATGCTGTTGTCTTGCTTCTTTTTACCTCTTTGCCTTTGTATGTTTCATCCTGGGTGTTCTTTTTGCTGTTTTTTTATTCCTATCTTCCTCACTTTCCAGCTTTTCTGGGTTACTCATTGTGTCAGAACAAAATTAACTGCATTTCATTATCGTCCATGGTAGTATATCACTTCTATGAGATCAAAGTAGAAAGACATCAGAGAAAGCAACAAAAGAGATAGGAAGAGAACGAGTCCCTCTACCTTCCACCCCCTTCCTATTCAAACATTACTTCCCACCATCATCACCTGTCCATACCCAGCTGTATCGCGGTATGCTACTTCGGCTGCTGCCACAGCGTCCTCGGCCTCTCTGGCAGCAGCATCCGCAGCACGAATGCTCTCATCTTCGAAACCCTCCTCGTCCATCTCGCTGCCCTCCTCGCCTGCCACTTCAGCCAGCAAGAGAGAATACAAATGGTCCACATCCTGGCGGTCGCCTTCTTGGTCCTCGCCGTTGGCATCAGGGTCAGCAGTGCTGTCTGCGCGATGAGTATGGCCTCCCTCCATGGCGCCTCCTTCCTCCAGCTCGAGGAGGACCAGCAAGCTGGCATCTGCCTCGGACGACGACCCCGCGAGTCCAAGCGCCTGTTCCGCCTGCATCAGCTCGGCGAGGAGGCGCATGCGTGCCGCCTCGACAACGCGGCACCAGACGCGTTCTCCGCGGTGCTTCTGGAGCAGCTGACGAGTGGTTTCGCGCTGTGTCTCCCGGTGCTTGCGCTGCTGGGCGTCCAGCACCTCGGCACGGATGCCGCGCTCTTCTTCAGCGACAAAGCGCTCGCGCGCGAGCTCGCGGTCGCGCCACTGCCGATACATATCGAGACGCGCATCGTTGGTCTGCTGGTAGGCCAGCATGGCCTGCGGCGTGGGCGGCGGCACGGACTTGGCATAGGCCTTCTCGAGCTCGTGCTCCAACAGCAGACGGGAGCGGTAGTCCTTTTGCCAAAACTGCTCGGCGGCGCGCACCTTGGCCTCGGCCGTCTCGACGAGGGCGGCATGGGCGGCGGCGTGCTCGGAGCGGAGACTGCTCCGGGCTTCCGACTGGGCGGCAGCGTGGGCGACTCTCTCGGCCGACGCATGCGCGCGCACAGCTTCAGCCTGGCGGCCGGTCAGCGCCAGCATGCGCTCCTGCAGCGCGGCATACTTGTCGGCCACCTCCTGCCGCAGGGCGGCCTCCCTCTTCTCGCGCAGACGGTGCAGACGGGCGCGCTGGCGGGCGCGCAGGGCCGCCAGCTGCGCTATCTCGCGGCGCTCGTACTCCTCGACGAGCCGGACGGCAGCGCGCACTTCGGCCAGTTCGGCGTCGGCGAGCTCGGCGGCGCGACGGCGCTCTTGTTCCTCGCGGGCCTCGCGCTCGGCCCGCGCGGCGCGTCGCACGGCGGCGTCGTTCTTGAGCTGGTACAGCTCGTTCATGCCGCAGTGGCACGTGCGCCAGCGGCGACTGCAGACGAAGCAAAACTCGGCGCCGCAGCGGCAGGTCATGTGCTGGCAGGCTTCCTTGTGCTCGATGAGGACGTGGCAGTCGATGCACCGACGCCAGCCCTCGTCGGCGGCGAGCTCGTCGGCCAGCTCCTGCTCGCGGCGATCCTGGGCCGAGATCTCGGGACAGGTGGCGCCGTGAGCCGGCTGGCGACACTTCGTGCACGTCTCGTGGCCGTTGCGGCAGCGAGCCACGCGCGCCATGGACGCCACCTGCGACGGCGGCACAAAGGCGCCGCAGTCGACCGCGGGGCAGTAGTAGCGATCGGCGACGGGGACGGCCATCTCGTCGGCCTTGGCGGTGTACTGGCGAGCGAGGTCGCGCGAAACGTACTTGAGGACGGTGGCGCGGGGAACGTCGTTGAGGCAGCACTTGGGCGGGAAGTGCGTCTCGTCCTTGACCGACGTCGCAATAAGCAGCTGGAAACAGTCGAGACAGTACGAGTGGCAGGTGGTCTTGACGGCCTCTTTGACGGGGATATCGTCATAGCACGAGATGCATTCTCTGTGTTTTGATTGTTAGCAAGAAAAAAAAAGGGTGTACACACATCAACAGCCTCACTCCTACTGCGCACATACACTGTCGATGGAGGTACGGCCTCCTTCTTTTTTGCCTCGCCTTGGCGGGCCATCGCCATGAGCATCTGCGTGTGATGACGTGTCGGGACAGGAGCCATGCCTGGCTCGCGGGCCACGGCCACCACGCCGTGGTCTTGGTGCCCAGCATCAAACTCGTCGATGGACTGGTCCTCGCTCTGCTGGAAGTGGTTCTGCAGGGCCAGTCTCTGCTCGGCAGCACGACTGCTTTCTGCTTGGGGGTAAAATGCGGAGCTTCCGTCGGCGTGCGGATATGTCGATGCTGCCTGTCGGCCTCCAAACGCAGGCGATAAGGCGTTGCGCAGTCGAGCGGCAAACATGTGTCGTCGAGAGCGTTTTCCCATCATGGTCGGCGGCGGGATGGCCAGTCCGGCAAAGGGATCAGAGACGTCTGTTGCTTTGCCTTTGTTTCTGGAACGATCTGCCCAGTCGTCGACGTCGGGAACAACCTCCCAGCGCTGTTCGGGCCGCGGCTCCAGCGCTTCGGCAATCCCCCGGGCCACATCGCAGCTCGCCTGCCGACGTCGCTCTGCCTCGGCCTCCGCCCTGGCCGCCTCGGCAGCAACGGCCGCCTGCTGGGCCACCTCTGCCTGCTCAGCACGAGCGGCGAGGACGCTGGCCAGCTGAGCCTGGACGGTGTCGACCGACGATGTGACAATGGCGCGGATGACCTGGGGCAGGTCGTGGTCGGGGTCATCGGGTGCGATCACGCTGAGCGCTGGAGGTGGTGCATACTGTGCCCAAGAAAAGTCGTCGTCGTCGTCATGATCTTCGCCGTTGCCGGCATCATCGCGAAACATGCGAGGCAGCACAATCTCTGTGTCGTCCTCCTCCGCCTCGAGCAGCGCTTGGTCATCGCCATTGCTGTCCTCTGCTATGATGGCGGCAATCGTCGACGATGACTCGTTTGGCGTAGCCGTTTGTGAATAAGTATCCTGAGGCTCAGCATCGGCCAGTCCCCCGAGTCCCTCTGTGGGAGAGAAGGGGGTGATGAGAGACGACACATCGAGGAGGGGAATATCGATGGAGCCCGGTACTGGTAGCGGTTCTTGTGGCATATCTGCAACCTTGGCGGGCAATGGTGGTGGTTGCATTTGCTGTTGTTGATAGTTGTGATAGTTATGGTCATCATAAAATTCAAACGAGGTCCGGTCGTCGTCATAAATGTCGTCAAAGTGTGCCGATGATGGCGATGCATAGCTATGTGCAATGCCTCCTGGACACAGCGATGCAGGCACGGTCGACATTTTGAGGGCCATGTTCCAACAATGAGAAAATCAAAAGACGGGAACTCAAAATATTGTTCGCTGTTTAACGGATGGGGGTTTTTGTTGATGTTGGTAATATATGGATAATAATTGTCAATAATGATGTCGGTGTGATGTCTCGCCACGACCCCTTTTATTCAAACGAGCATCTACCTCCTATCAAGTGGAATACAATGTACCTAGCGCGTGCCTGTTTGCCTGTTTCTTCAATCCTTTTTCATCGTGCAAAAAAAGAGCCTCTTGTTGCTTGAGGTAGGTTGTGTCTCTCCTGCGCCCCCTCCAAGGCGTATAAGTCCGGGTACCATGTATCTTTTACGTAGCACCACACTAAAAATGTACATTGCGCAGCCGTGCGTGAGCGACAAGTGCAATCGACCCAGAACCCGAAAAGCTGCCGAGCTTTGATGCCTTGAAATAGAATCAACAGGCTGAAAAAGTACAATCCTATAGACGCACGAGGCCGACGAGGCTGCACGAGGGAAGAGTGTGCATCATTGATTGGTTACTTTCCATGGTAGGAATGGGTGGGGGAATAAATCGATCTGGGAGTTAAACAAAGTCCAAAGGACAGAAAAACGCCTGTGGCTGTGTCGTTTTGGTGTCTCGTGTTTCAGTTAGGGCAGTTTTGGGGACCTGTTTAGGGCAGTTTGGGGGCCCTTTCCAATGGGATGTGTGGGCTGTTTGCACCCTATTCTAGGGAACGTTGGCGGCGGCACTGCTGCCAAAACCGCCTGTACCATGCCTGAAATGGATAAGCCAAGATGCCCCAGAGTACAGATACCTCACCCGCGACAGGCTGTGCTGCAGCAGTGCAGCAATGGAAAATGTGAAGACCCTTTTATCGTCTCGGTCACCAGCGAAGGTTAAGCGGCGACGACAAATGGAAGACCGACAACTTTTGCATAGACTTTGCAGTGCACAGACAAACGCACAGACAAACTGAAAATCTGCGATCAGGGTTCGGTGACAACAAGAATCAACAAAAACGTGACATAACTACATTGAGCATCTAAAGCCGACTGAAATAAATCACGCGGCTGGCATTCAACGATCATAAAATATAGGTATCTTACACTATGGCAAAGACTTTCTCGCGCACAAAAAGAAAATATTACAGCTTCGGCTGGGGCTTGTCAAAGACGACAGTGTTGGTGCACGAACCAATACCCTCGAGAGCGACCTCGACAACATCGCCGTCGCGCAGCCACAGCTTGGGGTTGCGGCCCATGCCGACGCCCGAGGGCGTGCCGGTAAAGAGCAGGTCGCCCGGCTTGAGGGTGGTGCCGCGGCTGAGGAAGGAGACGGCCTTGTGGATGCCAAAGATCATGTCGGCCGTGGTGCTGTTCTGGACGGTGCGGCCGTTGATCTTGGTGGAGATGTTGAGGTTCTGGGGATCCTTGCCCTCGAGGCCCTTGGGCGTGACGATGGCCGGACCGTAGGGGGCCCAGCCGTCAAAGCCCTTGCCGAGCGACCACTGGCCGCCGCCGTGCTTGATCTGCCAGTCGCGGTGGGAGACGTCGTTGCCGACGGCGTAGCCGAGAACGTAGTCGAGCGCATCGGCCTCGCTGACATCGCGGCACGAGCGGCCCATGACGACCACCAGCTCGCATTCGTAGTCGAGACCCTCGCCTTCCTGGGCCATGGCGGGGACGGGGATCGGGTCAAAGGGGCCGCCCAGTGCGGTGGGAGGCTTGAACTGTGGTTCGTTAGCAAGATGCAGATAAACGAAGGGCAAAAAAAAAAAGAAAAAAA